>JALMQS010000053.1:8249869-8265011 GCA_024734495.1 Forficula auricularia | reverse complement strand
CTTAATGTGAAACCTACCAAGTATTTTTTATCCAATAATTTCAATGTATAAGAGTCTGAAAAACTCTATCTTTGGAATTTAATATCTCCGGAACTATATTGTTCATAAATTTTGTTTTGCCACCAATCGATGCAGAAGTATTTAAATAATAATCTATCTAAATTTCAAAAAAATCCCAAGAAAACCCATATGGTGAAACAACTACCTTAAAATCAAAGTGAAGTTGTATTAAAAATGTCGTGAATTACTAGATAATTGATGTTAAAGAATTCCAATGCCAAGTTTGTCTTATGCAAAGAACAAGTTTTGCAAATCAAATATGCAAATACAAGTAAAAAATAGAACTAAATATATAAAAGGGCTTTAATTAGTAACTCGATGATTTTTCCTTAAAAAAAGTCTCGCAAAATTTTACAAAGCATTTTAATTAAGTAGGTAGTTACTTAACAAGAAATATACAAAGAAAAGCTATTTTCGGAATTAATTAACCCAGTGGGAAGATTGAGGAAGCAAAAAGTTAAAAATAAAAGAATAATAGTGTATTAAATTATTTGTTTAATTAAAAAAAGTAAATATAAAAAATCTAGACCTTTAAATCTTCAGGAAAAAGTAAATGTTTCAAATATTTGAAAAAAAGAAGAGTTTTGCATTTAAAGTAGGTAGGTACTGATATGATCCTTAATGGGTATAAATTTCATCCCTGAGTTAATAGGCATATTGCAAAAAACGAGTAAAAATATTTATTTTTACTTTACCATACAGGGTATGGTCAAGTATTGTAATCGTGCATGAAAAAAGTGTTTTTTTCCTTCTTTTTTTCGAAATATCTCAAAAACGGCTCAAACTATTTTGATTAAAAAAATTGAGCTAAACCATGGCATTTCACTTGACAGAAAAGTTCTAATAAGTGAACATCGAAAAAATTATATTTTTCGAAATAATAATTGTTTTGTCAAAATGTCTGTTAGTCTGTCCGGTTGTGTTACCAAATTTTTGTGGACGAGCTAGCTCAAAAACTAGTGAGAATATCGGAACCAAATTTTACACGTAGTTTTGGTGCATTGAGATTAAGAGCTGATTAGATTTTGGTGCATATTGACTCAAAATTAAAGGTGGTGGAGGGGGGGGTCAAAAAATAATAATCTTGGCCATTTACCAAGCTCAACCAAATTTTGTATACATAAATAATCAGTGGTCCCCCTGGAGTCTAAAAATACAAAAACTAACCCCCTTCCTCTTTATGATTATAAATAATTTTATTAAATATTAAATATAAGTGAGGGGCCAAGTTGTATGGTAAAGTCAAGTGGATGGCCACATCAGAACACGTCAGCTTATTTTCAAATTCTCTCTGATTATCAAGAATGATATATTTTTGATCGTCTATAAATTTTTGTATGATTTAATTTGAGGGAGGAAAAACATGAGTAACGCCTAGATCTCTGCAACAAGACGTACAATATTAAAATTTAAAACATAAGCTAGCTAAACAAAACAACAAGTTTTTGGTTCAAATTGGCTTATTGGAAATAGGCGATATTCGCTAATTTCTCAAAAACAATTTAATTATTTATTTTAATAGTTTTATTTGAATTGTATAAATTTTATCTTCATTGAAGCAGAGTGATTATCTGTGTTGCAATTTTAATATTAACAATTTCTCTTCAAATCCATTATTTTATCAAGTATTTATATTAATTAAAACTTATGTTTTTGCTTTCATTCTCATTGTATAATTATAAAATCACACTCTCAAACTTTTACAAATTTAATTATTCATGCATAAGTTTCGAGTATTAGTTTATTCATCTTCAGTGACTAAATAGCAATTTTAGAATTAATATTAAAATCTCTTGAAATGTCCATTTTTCCATCATGATTAACGTAATCATTTTTTTTTTTGTGTAAGAGCGGGACGCTTACGGAATTTTTGTATATAAATAAAAAAAATGTATAAAAATAATTTACGGACAATTTACACAAGACCATTTGACCCCAAACCGAGGGGTGAACCGCGATTGGAATTAGGTGTATACGTCTTTGGAATTATGTGGAATTATTGTATTTTGGAATTCATTAGATAATGACCTTTCATCTATTGTCTTCTACTTGGAAATGAAAGTGGAAGTGGAAGTAGGTGTACAAGATATTATGTCGCGGTTCACCCCTCGCCCCAAACTAAGCATAGCTGGTACTTAAATGCAGAAATATTCTTTATTTTTTATCAAAAATATAGTTATGATTAATTTGTATATCCTTAACTTGAGAAATAATTGGTTCCCCAAACAAACATTCATCCCCTATTTCAGTTTTATTTTCACGACAAAAAATAGCCTATTTCATCAAAATCGGTTCAGCGGTTTAGGCGTGAAAACGTGACAGAGTAGCAGAGTTGTTGATTCACAAAGAGAAACAAAGAGGTTGTCCTCTGCCTGATGCAAATAAACATACACACATATATATATATATTTATTTGTTTGAGACTATAGTTTCGAAGGCTTGGCCCTCATCATCAGTCTTTTTAATTATAAATATTATTTTTCATGGGATCATACAGATATATAATTTCGATATATATGTGTGTATGTTTATATGCATCAAGAAGAGGACAACCTCTTTGTTTCTCTTTGTGACAGCAGAGTTACTTTCGCATTTATAATATAGTTAGGATTTAGGATTAGATATTTCTAAATAAATACATACTAAAATAGATAAATTAACTATTAATATTTATTAAATAAAAAGAAGAAACGTATTTTAATACATATTCAAATACACAAGAACAATCTTATTATCTTATCTTCTACTTTGAATTAAACTGAGATCTTAAATTGTAGTTGCAGACGCATTTGTTTTGTATTTGTCGGCGGATTTTTCGATAAATCCACATTTTTTTCAGTGTATATACCGGGTGAGTTTTTTATCTTGAGACAGTCTTATAACTCAAAAACAGTGCATTATATTAAAAAAAGTTTCAAATAAAAGTTTATTTATATCAGGGGGGAAACCAAACTACGCTAATTGTTTGTCGATCTAGAACAAGCTTTCAAGGGTATTTCGAGGTCAAGTTATGTTTTTTAAATAGAAACCTATATGTTTCTGTACATATTCTAAATCTACAAAAAAAAACTGAACAACTTTTATTAGAACTATTTTTTATACATCAAATAAAAAAAAAATTATGAATCAATTAGATCTCAAAAAAAATCTTAATAATTATTTTTAACAATCATTCAACATAATTATCAAATAATAATAATAAAATAATTAATTATTAAATAAATATTTATTAAATCGAAAAGTCACAACACTGAAAATAAGTGTTTATAATGATATGAAAACTTCGTTCTACTCAGATTTAAGAGATTATTTTCTACTTAATAGATCTATTTAAAAGTCTTGAGTTTAAAAAAAGTTTCTTTCTCGTGTCAATCCAGTAGTATTGTATTATCATAATAAAAATGGAGCATTTTTTTTTTTAAGACAGAATTGAAATGGTATTAATTTATGGTGAATATGGAAGAAGTGTTATGGGGTTGTCATTGAAATGGATGGCGAGCGTTTTCCTGATAGGAATACACCCTCAAAAGCTTAACGAAATTGGAACTGGAATTCATCGAGAAGACTTGCGATACACTCTGGAATGTCTCAGAACAGTGTCTTAAAATTATTAAATTATTAATTATTATTAAATTATTAATTATTATTAAATTATTTATTTAATGATTAAATATTTGATCATTATTATTCAATAATTAATTTGAATGATTGTTAAAAATAATTATTAGATTCTTTATGAAATCTAATTGATTTAATATTTTTTATTATTTGATGTCGTATAAAAATAGTTTTAATAAAAGTTGTTCAGTTTTTTTGTAGATTCAGAATATGTACAGAAACATATAGGTTTCTATTTAAAAAACAGAATTTGACCTCGAAATACCCATGAAATCTTGTTCTAGGTCGACAAACAATAGCGTAGTTTAGTTTTCCCCCTGATATAGATAAACTTTTATTTGAAACTTTTTTTCATATAAAAACACTGTTTTTGAGTTATAAGACTGTCTCAAGATAAAAAACTAACCCGGTATATATCTGGTCTGTTTGTAAAAGGGGGGAATTTTTGCTCTCGATGGGGCCAGCGGTCCCAGACAGCCCGAAAGAGGGACATATGGTCACATTAATTATGATCCAAAATTTTATTGATAAAGAAGAAAGATGAAGATTGCAAGAGATTTTCATAATATTAAATTTAAAATTGGTGGTAAATCACTGTAGATGAGTAAACTAATACTCGAAACATTTATAATTAAATTTGTAAAGATTGAGAGAGTGATTTTATATAATTATACAATGAGATTGATAAAAATAAAAAAAGTTTTATTAAATTAACGATCAATCAATAATAAAACAAGGAATTGAATATTATATTCATGTTTAAGAACTGGTTCCTAAGTATCACGGAAGTTGAGCGGGGTTTGTTCTGAAATGGGTTTCCTTTTATGGCACTCTGTATATAAATAGAGAAATTAAGCGAAATCCTGGCGTTAAGGCCTGGCAAAAAAGTCTTAAATAGTAAACATTGAAAAAAGATATTTTAAGAGGTATTATTTATTTTAACAAAATGTGTATGTGTGTGGGTAAGTTAGTTTTTGTGAGCCCTATTTCAAAAACCAATAAGAAAAAGGAAATTTTAGTTTATAAAGAGAAAATTAAGCAACGCATGTCTGTTTAGTTAGGTTTTGATGAAGGTTCATCAAGAGAAATCAATGAGGTTGTCATCTGTTTGATGCAAATAAGCATATTCATATACGAGCTGTTCCAGGCGTGCCTTCGGCACGCCCTCTACAGCTCGGCCCTCCGGACAGGTGGCCCTGGCGGGCGGCGTCTTGGCATATGATTATTAGATCTGTAATATACATTTGTAATATGTTGCCCCCTCTTTCGCCCCCACGCACTCATTATGGCTAATTATTTTTACAGAATACATTTTATATAGTCTTAAAAACTAAAATTACAAAATTTGATCTATATCGGAGAGAGTATTAATTTTTTGCCCCCACTCCCATTTTGGGAGGTTGAAATTATTTTTTAGATATTTGCAAATAAATAACTCTGTTTTCTAAAGAGTAAATGTACAAAAAAGCTAAAAATTTCTATAATTTGTCCCCCCCCCCCCCCTTCGCCCCTATACAGTCAATTTTGATAGTTGATTTTTACAGGAATAGTTTCTTAAAGTAATAAAGAATAACTCTACACAATTTGATCAAGATAGGAGAGAGTTTTAATTTTTGCCCCCACTCACATTTTGGATAGTTGGAAGTCGAATTTCAAAAAACCCTGAAATTACTTTTTAGATATTTGTATTTAGAATTTTAGTAAGTAAAAATCAAGTAGATGTCTTATCGTTCTTAATTGAAAATGCATAATTAGTGTAAACACATTTCAAAGATATTTTGCCCCTTTTGACCCATTTAGGGGTCGAATTTCAAAAAATCCTGAAATTAGTTTTTAGATATTTTAATTTAGTATTTTTATAAGTAAAAAGCAAGCAGATATTTTATCGTCCTTGAGAGATATCGCTAAATCAGTGAAAACACACTTTGCCCCCTTTGAGCCCCTTAGGGGTCGAATTTCGAAAAATCCTTTCTTAGTGAGCCCCTATGTCATAGATGTAATATCCTCTCTAAATTTCATGTTTCTATGTGCAGTGGTTCTTGCTGTTTTGATGATGAGTGAGTGAGTGAGTCAGTGTATCGGGCAAAGAATTTTATATATATAGATAGATACAAAAAATTTGTTAGACACTTCAGTTTCGAAATTTTGACCTTCATGATCAGTCTTTTTAATTAGAATATTTAACCTCTTATTTCTCATGTATTTAATTAGCCGATTGGATACATTCGTTTTGTCGTTATAGCAAGCTGGTCATATAACAAACAAATTTATCTATATCCAATCGGGTATTTGAATCCATAAGAAATAACAGATAAAACATTTCTAATTCAAAAGACTGAAGATGAGTCAAACCTTCGAAACTATAGTCTCTAATAAATAAATTATATATTTATCTATTTATTTGCATTAAGCAGAGGACAACCTCAGTGATTTCTCGTTATGAATCAACAACTCTCCTACTGTAGGCGTAAAAAAATATTTTCAATTAAAAGTATTACATCTTTTGGCCTTTTGGCGAACGCCCTGTATATAGTTTTGCGAGGGGTGAACCGTGATTGGAATTAGGTGTAAACCGTCTTTGGGATTACTTTGGAATTCATTAGATAATCTATTGTTAGCTTGGAAGTGGAAGTAGGTGTACACCATATGAGGTCGCGGTTCACCCCTCGTAGTTTTGTATAGTTTCATATGTATATTTCTTGTATATAGTTTTATCTGATGAATGGTGTATCCAAAAAATTTTTTTTATATAAATATTGCCAAATTTCCGGTGAGTAGAAAAACAAAATTATAATTGATTGATGTGTTCGGACAAGGCCGATTTAATATTGTTAGCATTGTTTAGCTCTGAAGATGGCTACAACCAATAGCCTAAACGTTAGCGAGAGTTCATAAATAAAAAGAAATAAATACAAACTGCACGTCTCTTATTTAAACCCTTACTAAAATAATACAACTACAGCTATAAAGGATTCCTAAAATAAATTAAAATTTTAGTTGTTGAAATTAAGAGTTGAATATATTTTGGTTGAAATCGGAGCAGGATTAAACGATCATTTTAATGATGTTTACTTTAAAAGGCTTTTTTCTAGGTCTGTGTTTTTACTTAATTACTATCGTCAAAATAGTTCTACAATATTTGAGATATTTTGAAAAACAAAACAAAAACTTTTAGCTTTTTTTCTGCACATAACAACTATATGTATCTATTTTGGGGTAAAAGAAATAAAATTGTATAAATATACCCGAGGCAGGTGTATAGTAAAGTCACGTGGTGGGTTTAAATCACGCCAGATTGCCTTTCCCAGTTCAAGTACACAAAACTCAAAAAAAACTTTTTTTTTACATAGCTTAAATTGTTTTATGTAAATAATTAAATAGTAACTCTTATCAAAAATAATCTGAAAAAGTTCATTTGAAATTCAAATGTTTCGGGAGAAAATCTCTCCTTTATCTATGGAATTTTAAGAAATTTGAATAAACAGTTGCTTTATATTCCCTTCTTAAAATTTCATTGATAAAAGGAGATTTTTCCCGAAACGTTTAGATTTCAAATGAAGGTTTACAGATTATTTTTTATAAAAGATTTATTTTTTGTTATAAAATTGTTCCAGAACTTAAGTGATTTAATTTTTTAAATTATTTTTAAATTGAAAGGTTTTTATAGTCACAAACTAATAAAAAAATTTTAAGAAAAAAATAAAAACCAGACTTCAAAAAAATTAAATGCAACAAATAAAATACACTAAAAGGTATAAAATAATTATTATCTTATTTAGTTACAACTAAACTACGAAATATTAACATGAAATTACTTTTGAAGTCGGTGCCAAACAAACTATACCTATAAGCGAGCTTACCCACCAAACGTACTAAAGTAAGATCCGTCGAGTGCGATTCATAAAAGGTATATGTTTGGCACCGACTTAAAAGTAATTTCATGTTAATATTTCGTCGTTTAGTTGTAACTAAATAAGATAATAATTATTTTATACCTTTTAGTGTATTTTATTTGTTGCATTTAATTTTTTTGAAGTCGGTTTTATTTTTTTCTTAAAATTTTTATTTTTCACTTTTTAGTGATGTTATTAATAGTGATCCTATCATCAGAACTTGACCAAATTAATATGACACCATCCCTAAGATACCCCCTTTCCAATAAAAAAAGAATCATCGAAATCGGTTCATAAACAAAGAAGTTAGTCCTGAACAAACCTAACAAAAAAGGTCTAATACCTATGAAAAAAATGGGACCAATCGGAAGGTAGACTGGACCCAATGCAAAAAAAATTTTCAAAATCGGTTCACAATTGGCGGAGATATGAGGTAACATAGGCACAAAAAAAAAAAAAAAAAATTAAGTCGAATAGAGAACCTCCTCCTTTTTTTGAAGTCGGTTAAAAAGACAATAATTTTATTTAATTATTATTGTTTATTTTATTAATTCACTAAACGGTTTCGGTACCCACTGGTTGACAATCTTCAGTAGTAAATCTCGTTCAAGATCTGGAAATTGTCTCTTTTGATTTTTAAAATTGATTCTAATCAATGATAAATGTTTTTTATGAATTATTGCTATATTTGATTGATATAAATGTGGGAAATATCTATATTAAGGATGATTTATGTATATAAAGTGACAATTTCCAGATCTTGAACGAAATTTACTACTGAAGATGGTCAACCAGTGGTGATCGAAACTGTTTAATGAATTAATAAAATAAATAACAATAATTAAATAAAATTATTGTCTTTTATTAGTGTGTGACTATAAAAACCTTTCAATTTAAAAATAATTTAAAAGATTTATATATAATATAAATATACACTGCGGTGCAAAAAAATCGATCCACCAATAAAAACGTTATTAAATAATTTTTTTTACAAGTAACCATAGATTTGCTGAAAAACGTCTTATTGAAAGTGTACTTGACACTTGTTGACTTAACCCTTAATTAATTAGGCACACAATTTGAACTGCTTGAACTTCAGAAATATCCATTTTGTATATTTTCTCTTTCTATCAATGATGCTTAATTACAAATGATCCATTTTATTGTTATTTCAAATGGAATTTGATCTTTTATTAAAAACTTTTTTTAAAAGTAAATGTAATATTGAGAAAGTATGATAATTTCTAATTGTATCTTTTAATTATTTATATCATTTCCGTCCATAATTTGGATTAATTTGAAAGTTTATAATAGGAAAATAAGGACAAGGAGGGACAACGTTTCGTCGATTATTCCGAACTTCTTCAGGGCTTCAAATAGCCATGCCACACATTTGTCTAAATTTTCTTGTTATCCTCGTTACCATTGAAGACCATCAGAAACACAAATTTCAAAAAATATTTGACACATTCACATAAAACAATTTTTCTTTCTTTTCTTTTTATATTATAGTCTTTCTAGTGTAATTGTTAATATAAAAAGCAAAGAAAGAAAAAGGTTAATGTGCCAAATATTTTTTGAAATTTGTGTTTTCTGATGGTCCTCAATGGTAACGAAGATAATAAGAAAATTTAAACGAATGAACATGACTATTTGAAACCCTGAAGAAGTCGGCAAAGTAGACGAAACGTTGGTTGATAAATAAAAAAGCCAGACATAAAAACTTGTCCTTATAATTGAAAAAAATGGAAGGCAGCCCAGGGGTAGGGAGGAAAGAAAAAATTAACACATATCCAAATAAGGTGTAATTTAATATGAAAGATATTAATTTGCCGATGGTAATAGATTCAAATTTACTAGAAAATCATAGATAAAAGATGGTGTCATCTATTAATTCCGATGGAGTGGAATATTTTTAATTATATGTCAGAGGGGTTAAAGGGGGAGTAAAATATTTTACGCGTTTGCATATGTCAGAGAGGTTCGTATCCCGCAGGTGAGCCAGGTGGCCCGGATTGCTGTTACTGGCACTCGGGTTCGATTCCCGAGGGGGTGAAAAACAACCCCTCTGACATATAATTAAAAATATTCCACTCCATCGGAATTAATAGATGACACCATCTTTTATCTATGATTTTCTAGTAAATTTGAATCTATTACCATCGGCAAATTAATATCTTTCATATTAAATTAGGAAAAGTCATTCCATTGCCCTTCGAATTTTGAATTTCTTCAAAATTCGAAACACTCAACCACCTTTATTTAAATTATATGGCATGGCTATATGTTTAAATTTAGAATCACTATATCGCGAAATTTTACAAATTAAGATAACAATCTTTGAGTAAAATATTTTACGCGTTTGCATATGTCAGAGAGGTTCGTATCCCGCAGGTGAGCCAGGTGGCCCGGATTGCTGTTACTGGCACTCGGGTTCGATTCCCGAGGGGGTGAAAAACAACCCCTCTGACATATAATTAAAAATATTCCACTCCATCGGAATTAATAGATGACACCATCTTTTATCTATGATTTTCTACCAAGGTGTAATTTATTGGATTCCTTCCTCCTTTCCTTTCAAACCGACGTTTCGGAGGATTCTTCCCTCCTTCTTCAGGGTTTCAAGGGGTCAATGAAGGAAACCCTGTAGAAGGAGTGAAGAACCCTCCGAAACGTCGGTTTGAAAGGAAAGGAGGAAGGAATCCAATAAATTACTACCCGCCTCAAAATGAGAAAATTTCGGAGTTTTTTCAGTTTTTCTTTAATAACTCTAAAACGCCTTATCAAATCAAAGAGATATCTATTAGATAAATTAAGGTTCTTTAAATTATACGTTAAATGATAAAAATTTCATTTATCTAGGTTCAGTAGGACCGGTACTAGCGCCGGTCAAAAAACAGCCCCTGGGATCACTTTTGAATATCCCTAAAACTCGTACTTTTTTCGATTTTTCCCCATTTTAACCAAGAAAGAGCACGTTTACGACAAAGATGACTATACATTTTTAAACCAGATTAAATTTGCTACAATTTAAATAAAGTTTCATTCCAATTGGATAATGCTAATATGGGTTGAAGTTTTGAAAAAATGCAATTTTTCCTTCATAAAATGAAAACCACTCATTCTAGAAACCTGATTTCTATCTCATTCTCTACTAAATCTTGTTGACTTGAACGTTTGCTTGGGTCACTTTTTTGATAAAACTCTTAGATTTATAGATATCCAGCATTGTCCATAACACTTTTGAGGATTCGGATCATATCCTGTCCGGAAAATGTAGAATATCTATAAATCTAAGAGTTTATTTATAAAAATAATTTTTAAGAAAAAATAAAAACCGACTTCAAAAAATTCAATGCAACAAATAAAATACACTAAAAGGTATAAAATAATTATTATCTTATTTAGTTACAACTAAACGACGAAATATTAACATGAAATTACTTTTTGAAGTCGGTGCCAAACAAACTATACCTATAAGCGAGCATACCCTCCAAACGTACTAAGTAAGATCCGTCGAGTGCGATTCATAAAAGGTATATGTTTGGCACCAACTTCAAAAAGTATTTTCATGTTAATATTTCGTCATTTAGTTGTAACTAAATAAGATAATAATTATTTTATACCTTTTAGTGTATTTTATTTGTTGCATTGAATTTTTTGAAGTCGGTTTTTATTTTTTCTTAAAAATTATTTTTATTTTTCTCTTTTTAGTGATGTTATTAATAGTGATGATATCATCAGAACTTGACCAAATTAATATGACACCATCCCTAAGACACCCCCTTTCGGATAAAAAAAGAACCATTGAAATCGGTTCATAAACAAAGAGGTTAGGTCTAAACAAACCTAATAAAAAAGGTCTAATACCTATGAAAAAATTCGAAAAAAATGGGACCAATCGGAAGCTAGACTGGACCCAATGCAAAAAAATTTTCAAAATCGGTTGGGAATTGGCGGAGATATGAGGTAATATAGGCACAAAAAAAAAAAAAAAAAAAAAATTCAGTCGAATAGAGAACCTCCTCCTTTTTTGAAGTCGGTTAAAAAAGTGGTCCAAGCAAACGTTCAAGTAAACAAAATTTAGTAGAGAATGAGATAGAAATCAAGTTTCTAGAATGAGTGTTTTTCATTTTATGAAGGAAAAACTGCATTTTTTTGCAAAAAATTGCATTTTTTCAAAACTTCAATCTCATGTTACAATTAACCAATTAAGATGAAACTTTATTTAAATTGTAGCAAATTTAATCTGGTTTAAAAATGTATAAAGTCGTCATTGTCGAAAACGTGCAAGGGAGTCAATGAAGGAAACCTTGAAGAAGGAGGGAAGATTTTTTCTTCCATTACCTTCAATTATAATTTCTACCAGTCCGTCTCTCTCCAGAGAAAATTGCGTGCAAAAAAACTTGTCCTTATTTTCCTATTATAAACTTTCAAATCAAAAAAGTATATATTAATTTATATTTATCTTTTTATTTTATAAAAATCCAAAAATTATCAACATTATTTATTGAATATGTTAGTCTTAGAGTTAATAGAACAAATTATATGGTTATTTATAACTTAAAGGAATCGTAGGAGTTGGACTTGACTTTAAATTAAATACAAAGTTTTTTAAAAATAAAAAACTTTGTATTTAATTTAAAGTTAAGTCCAACTCCCTACGATTCTTTTAATTAATAATCATGGACACGAATAATGAAATATGTTAATTATAACAATTTTAAAAATAATTTGCTATTTAATAAAGTTTTCATTGGTGGTTCGATTTTTTTGCACCGTAGTGTATTATATATACCTATTATCACCTTGTTAATAATATAAATATGAAAATGTAAAATCTACGAATGCCTCTAGAAGGGCAATGTTATGATCTTTAGCTTTGTCTACAAATTGTATCACAGGGAATTACCAGAGTATTTAGAATTCACAATTGTAAATGAAATGCATGTACATAATACCTACCAGGTATAATGATAGGATATCTGTACATAAGGTAAATAGAGAAATTCAGTTCTCTGCCCTCTGATGTAAAAAATTCAACTAATTTAACTTTATTTAAAATAAAATTAAGGAAACATATTAGTGATAGATAGAGACCGGATTCCTATGCAATTGCATATTTTGTTTGCCGCCACATACGACCCAGAGGATCAATTATCTATCCGAATCATGCATCTAGGATACTGTGGGTTAAATTTTATACTGCATATTTTTGCATATTTGAGTAATATTGCATAAAATTGGAGAAAGAATGAAAAAACATGAAGAAATAAAACAGGGGGGACATTTTTTTTAAGCCCTTCGGTAACTATAGCCGATTTTGGCCATTGAGTGTTCGTGTGTGTGTAAATTAGTGTAGGGATCAGAGCCGGTCAAATATTTCCATTATTTTATTAGTTTATTATTTGTACTTCAATATGAAAAGCTTGTTAATATAAAAAATAAATAAATAAAAGCAGTACAATACAATCGTGTCTGTTAAATAAAACTATCCCCCCTCCCCCCATATTTTTTCGTTCACATTTTTTGAAACATTATTATATTTACATTGTTGATTTATGACTATGTTCAAGCGGGGGGCCCGGGTTCGAGCCTTGCTAGCATATAAAATTTCGACAGGCTAAATCTCGGCTCCCTCACTAACACTACTAATACTTTACTGATGTGTTGTCTAAATAAGCTGTGTTCCCAACGAAAAAAAATAAAAAAATATATATACTTATATAAATATATAATACCTAATGAAAATTTTGTACAATTTTTTACCCAATAAAAGTACATATTTGACACATAGTGTCTATAGTTTACTTTATCATTTTATTTCTTTCATAGTACTCCTTCAAATATATAGTCTTTTTGTCTTCTATTTTAATTTTTTAATGTATAAAAAATTTATCTTTTACTGCATATATTTGCATATTTCAACCTCTTCTGCATATTAGTTGCATATTTCAGCAATTTTAACTGCATATTTTGGCAGTTTTTACTACATAAAAATCCGGTCTCTAGTGATAGGTAATTGAAAAATGTTACATAGTCATTAGAAGTTAAGTTAGAGAAATTAATTGTAATTATGTAGTATAATAATGTAATATATATGTGTGTAAATACATTTAAATAAATAAATAAAATCTTCAAAAAGTGTAATCGACAATCCCATGTGCTGTAGTTATTAACTTTTTTATGTACTCGTATCGATACTTTCTTTATTAGCTCAATAAAACACCTTTAAAATGAATTAAATATGGGTGATCTTTTTGAACAAGGATTGCTATGAAAATCAAAGCACATGGAGCAGATGACGTAAACTTAGATTGTAAACAATATTTGTGGACCAACTTTAAATAGAAACCAACGTGAGTGAGCCGATCTCATTTTGCCAACACATGGAATTGTCATTTATTCGCTCAAAATTATTAATTTAAAAGAATTCATTTATGGAATTTTGAGAAAAGAAATGAATATATTTTTTATTTATAAAGTATAAGAGAGAAGTAAGGAGAAATCAATGTTAGATGCAAATAAACATAAACATATATATCGAATATAAACATGTACTAGATGAGACAAATCAGAGGGAAAAGGAACAATTAAACACCGTGTTAAAACATGCGATCAATTGCAACGTTTCGCCAATTTATTGTGGCTTCATCAGGCTCTCGATCAAATTTATAAAACACTTGGTCATTTCTTTTCTTACTAATTAGAATACATTGGTATTCTAATGTATTCTAATTAGTAAGAAAACAAATGATCCAGCGTTTTATAAAATTTAATCAAGAGTCTGATGAAGCCATGATAATGAAACGTTGCAATTGATCTGCATGTTTTAACACGGTGTTTAATTGTTCCTTTTCCCTCTAATTCTGATAATGGAACTGAATAACAATAATAAACATGTACATGTATCGAAAATTTGACCTTCATCATCAGTTACAAATTACCCGATTGGATTTAGACAAGTTCGTTTTGACGTAATAGTAAGCAGGTCGCTGAAGAAACGAATGTGTATATACATGTTTATTTACATCAAGCAGAGGACAACCTCATTGATTTCTCTTTATGAATGAACAACTCGGCTACTGTCAGCCAAACAAAATCTTTTGAATTAAAAGAGCGAAGGTTGTTTTGTATAAAGTCTCGTGAGTGGTTTACCTCGATGGACATGTGAGAGTCCAAGTTTGGATTGGAGATAAGGTGCCCCATTCGGGGGTTTCGAGTGCTGGGCTCCCATTTAACCCCACTTGCGGAACACGAGAAGGTTTTTCTACTTGTAGCAAATGAATTAAAAGTAGCAGCAATTGGACAAGTTCATCCTGGGTGGAGGGGTGGATGCACGTGGCGCCGAAGAGGTCGGTCAAGGACCTCGTAGTACCGTAAAGCTGTGCCTGGCAAAACGCTCGGCACTTGAACGACTGGACACTGAAAATAGGTTTCACCTTGGAAGTGTCCTGCCACCAAGCGAGTGGATTTAGACGCTCTGGTGAAAACTGACTGGTTGCTTGAGCTTGAGTTAGCTAGCAGTGCGCGGCGGTCAGACAGCTGCCGGGCCCCTTTACTTCGCTCCT
>JALMQS010000053.1:8231752-8249769 GCA_024734495.1 Forficula auricularia | reverse complement strand
AATTTGGTACATTAATAATATGTGAAATCGCCAAACCGAAACATTTTTTTCTTCAGGAAATAAGAATGAAGAAGCGAAATTTGCGCGATAAATTTTCAATATTTTCGGGATAGTCGTAGAATTTGGGGTGATTTTAATGAAAGCTGTACAATTTTTTTTTTTTTGGATTAAGAATATGTACAGAAAAATATATATGTTTCTAAAATACATGCCACGGGTGTGATATATAAAAACACTCGTGTATTTGAATGGAATGTTGTGTGAAAATTTCAAAGAAATCGGTGAAGAAATTTTGGAGATCCTTCAACGTATCACTTAAGCGTAACAGTACATTTTTATTTATATAGATATTAAGTATAAAATAATCTCTTAAATCTGTCTATAATGAACTTTTAAGATCATTATAAACACTTATTTTAATTGTTGTGACTCATCTATTTAATAATTATTTATTTAATAATTAATTATTTAATCATTATTATTTGATAATTAAGTTAAATAATTGTTAGAAATAATTATTAAGATTTTTTTGAGATCTAATTGATTTAATATTTTGTTTATTTGATGTCGAATTAAAAAATAGTTCTTATGAAAATTGTTCAGTTTTTTTTTGTAGATTTAGGCAATGTAACGAAAAATATAGGTTTCTATTTAAAAAATAGATCTTGGCCTCGAAATAGCCTTGAAAACTTGTTCCAAGGGAACAAACAATAGCGTATTTTAGTTTCCCCCCCTGTTATAAATAAACTTTTATTTGAAATATTTTTTAATATAATGCACTGTTTTTGAGTTATAAGACTGTCTCAAGATATAAAACTCACTCGATATATGCAAATAAAAATTTTTAAGAAAAAAATAAAAACCGACTTCAAAAAATTAAATGCAACAAATATAAAAATACACTAAAAGGTATAAAATAATTATTATCTTATTTAGTTACAACTAAACGACGAAATATTAACATGAAATTACTTTTTGAAGTCGGTGCCAAACAACTATACCTTTAATGAATCGCACTCGACGGATCTTACTTAGTACGATTTGTCGAGTGCGTATTCACTTATAGGTATAGTTAGTTTGGCACTCGACTTCAAAAAGTAATTTCGTGTTAATATTTCGTCGTTTAGTTGTAACTAAATAAGATAATAATTATTTTATACCTTTTAGTGTATTTTATATTTGTTGCATTTAATTTTTTGAAGTCGGCTTTTATTTTTTCTTAAAAATTATTTTATTTTTCTCTTTTAGTGATGTTATTAATAGTGATCATATCGTCAGAACTTGACCAAATTAATATGACACCATCCCTAAGACACCCCCTTTCGGATAAAAAAATAAGCATCGAAATCGGTTCATAAACAAAGAGGTTGGGTCTAAACAAACCTAATAAAAAAGGTCTAAAACCTATGAAAAAAATCGAAAAAAAATGGGACCAATCGGAAGCTAGACTGGACCCAATGCAAAAAATTTTTTTCAAAATCGGTTGAGAATTGCCGGAGATATGAGGTAACATAGGCACAAAAAAAAAAAAAAAAAAAAAAAAAAAAAAAAAAAAAATTCAATCGAATAGAGAACCTCCTCCTTTTTTGAAGTCGGTTAAAAATCAGAACTACCCCAAAACTTTCTTGATAAAAACACAATTTGACTGGACTATCAGGTGTATGGTAAAGTCATGTGCATGGCCACATCAGTTTATTTAATCTAATTAAATTTGGAATATTTTGTGTTGAAATTTGATGATTTATTTCACCTGAGAGAAGGTCTCTCTCTCTCTCTCTCTTTAATAAAATAAACTGCTTTTGGAAACCCTTCAGTTTCTGGCCTGGCCCGAGTGAGAGAAAGACAACAGGGGGGGGGGGGCTTTCTAATAGGTGATGAGTGCTTCTGCTTCTCTTATGTGGGTTGGGGGCCGGAGATTAGTTACACAAATCTCTGCTTAAATTGAATCAACCACACAATTCAAGAGCTCTTCTCATTGTCTCATGCAAAATATTCAAACTTGTCTTTGATTATGAAATTAATTAACGGACAAGTGTCGCTTTTATTTTATTTTGTTTGGTTCACCAGCATGCTCGGTTTTATTATAATAATAAAACCGTTTAAAATTGAAATTAAATTATGCTAGGCAGCAATTTACATATTTAGAGGCCGTCCATAAATTACGTCACACGAATTTCAAGATTTTTAGCCACCCTCCCCCTGTGTCACATTCTGTCACATTTTCATTGAACTCTCCCTGTATTGTGACGTCACACTATCACTTTTATACCCTATAATTTTTTAATATGACTTTTGTGACATCACAATTTATAGGATCCACAAATCTGAGATACTCACCCTTAATTAGTCCCCTCTTAGTTATACCTCGGCTTTTGCAGATCATTTGTTTGACCACAACTGTAGCGGCCCTGGAACTGAGACACGGCCGCTAGATGCAGTCGGATCGTTGCGACGCTTCTGCATGACTGAAATGTTTTCAGCCATGCTATAATCGAGTCGCTTCAATTATAGCATGGCTGAAAACATTTCAGTCATGCAGAAGCGTCGCAACGATCCGACTGAGTCATCTAGCGGCCGTGTCTCAAGGCTCGTCGCCATAGCGACAGCGGGCCGCTACACCACACCCTTTCTTTCGTGGGTGATTTCATTACCGACTAAGTCAGCAGGGCGGGGCTCTATCCACCTAGCTGGTGGGTCAAGAGCTGCTTGCTTTGCAATCACGTCGGGGTCACCAGTATTGTTAGGGCGCTCGTGTGCTGAGTGCTGTGTGGCGCTTTGTGCCGATTCGCTTGCTCAGTCGAAATCGAGTCGCTTCAATTATAGCATGGCTGAAAACATTTCAGTCATGCAGAAGCGTCGCAACGATCCGACTGAGTCATCTAGCGGCCGTGTCTCAAGGCTCGTCGACATAGCGACAGCGTGCCGCTACAACAACCATTCACCTTCATCGACCAACCCCCTCGCTTTACATTTCATTTCCAAAAGCAGGAAATTGGATTTATTGGAGTCAGTTGAAATTAAAAAGGCCATACACCTTAATCAAAACATCTTGAACAATCAAACAGACATCAAAACTTCACCAATAATTGACATCTTAATCAATGATATTTAATTTGAATTGGAGTGCAATGAGAGTGTATGGTGGGTTTATTTTTAATTTTTATTTATTTTTTTAAATAGAAAATTAGAGATGAAATTTTCGCTATGCAACCTCATTGCATTCCATAGTTTATTGCCCTCCTTTATAACACATACATAATCCTCGGCAACTTCCAAGTATAAATATCCTTTCTTTATTCCAGCCCTTTGTCCCCTACATCTGTTCTTTCGGCTCTAAGGCCATCCCATCCCTCTGATAATTCTTTCATATTTACACTAAGTCATAAATAACTGTCCATCATATTAAAATTAAAATAAATTCTGTTCATTATTTCATGTTATCTTTAGTCAATGTTCTCCTGACGATGAGTTAAGAGCTCGAAATATATAGAGTAAACTAAAAAAATCTTTGTATTTTAATTTTTCTCCTTGTGAAACACCACCAACTCCAACCTAATTAAATTTTAACTTTCCCTTAATGTGTGACATAATTTATTAATTAAGAATGAACTTAAACCGGGTGAGATTTTTATCTTGAGACAGTCTTATAACTCAAAAACAGTGCATTATATGTAAAAAAATTTAAAACAAAAGTTTATTTATATCGGAGGTGGAAACTAAACTACGCTATTGTTTGTAGACCTATTGATAGTTTTCGAGTTATAATCGAAAAACCGGAAAAAATCAAACTTTTCACATTTTTTTCATTTTCTACAATGTTGCGTCACGAAATTTTAGTGGGAGACTTCCGATTTTGATTTAGCGCTTCCAAAAACATACCGGGAGATTTTTTTTTATCTTGAGACAGTCTTGAAACAAAGTTTCAAATAAATGCGACAACCTGTTTGGAACGGTTGCATTATAATCTTTGCGACTATAATTTAACGATAATACAACACAGTTGCAAAACGGAAAAAACGAGACATAACTACCGTTTAGAAACCGTGATTCAACTTAATTAAAACTATATAAAGACTATAATTCAACCAATCAAAAAATTTTCATTTGGGTTTTATTTTGGTTTCTGTGCTATACGGGTTAAATCTCCAAAAGTATCATGATAGCTGATATAAAAATAATTTTTAAGAAAAAAATAAAAACCGACTTCAAAAAATTAAATGCAACAAATAAAATACACTAAAAGGTATAAAATAATTATTATCTTATTTAGTTACAACTAAACGACGAAATATTAACATGAAAATACTTTTTGAAGTCGGTGCCAAACAACTATACCTTTTATGAATCGCACTCGACAGATCGTACTAAGTACGATTTGTCGAGGGTATGCTCGCTTATAGGTATAGTTAGTTTGGCACCGACTTCAAAAAGTAATTTCATGTTAATATTTCGTCGTTTAGTTGTAACTAAATAAGATAATAATTATTTTATACCTTTTAGTGTATTTTATTTGTTGCATTTAACCTTTTGAAGTCCGTTTTATTTTTTTCTTCAACATTATTTTTATTTTTCTCTTTTAGTGAAGTTATTAATAGTGATCATATCATCAGAACTTGATCAAATTAATATGGCACCATCCCTAAGACACCCCCTATCGGATAAAAAAAGAACCATCGAAATCGGTTCATAAACAAAGAGGTTAGGTCTAAACAAACCTAATAAAAAAGGTCTAATACCTATGAAAAAAAACGAAAAAAAAATGGGACCAATCGGAAGCTAGACTGGACCCAATGCAAAAAAAATTTTCAAAATCGGTTGACAATTGGCGGAGATATGAGGTAACATAGGCACAAAAAAAAAAAAAAAATTCAGTCGAATAGAGAACCTCCTCCTTTTTTGAAGTCGGTTAAAAATATATCGAAAGAAATGCAATATGAGTGGGGGAAGCGGATAAAGCGCTTAATTCACACTGTGCAGGATAAAAAGCCTTCTAAGATCAAAAGAATAAAGATGAATAAACGATGAAAGATTATATGGGACTGCCAGTGAGAATATACATGAAAAGAAGTTTCCGCTAGATGGTGGACTCTGATGCTGATACTCGGCTGCTAAGTTGAGGATGAAGATTGAGGCGCATTTCATTCTGTCGACGAGACACCCCCTATTTTATTATCCTTTTTTTTACACACGCCCCACCACCCTTAAGCTGAGTATTTTTTACACAAAGCATCGAGATCAAAAGAATATGGCGGTGGGTCGTTCACTTCTGATGGTCATATTCACTTAATCCAAAAAGGAGAGGAAAGTTAAGGACTCTTTTGCATTCTTCAAGGAGCTGATCGAAATTCTCTTAAGGGAAACTCTTTTGATGGAGATGGAAACAAAATCAATGATATCTGGATAAAGCACAAAGCCACACATTGAGGAAGGACAATTATACTGGAAAATAAAAAAAATAATTTTTAAGAAAAAAATAAAAACCGACTTCAAAAAATTAAATGCAACAAATAAAATACACTAAAAGGTATAAAATAATTATTATCTTATTTAGTTACAACTAAACGACGAAATATTAACATGAAATTACTTTTTGAAGTCGGTGCCAAACATATACCTATTAATGAATCGCTACTCGACGGATCTTACTTAGTACGTTTGGAGGGTGTACTCGCTTATAGGTATAGTTAGTTTGGCACCGACTTCAAAAAGTAATTTCATGTTAATATTTCGTCGTTTAGTTGTAACTAAATAAGATAATAATTATTTTATACCTTTTAGTGTATTTTATTTGTTGCATTTAATTTTTTGAAGTCTATTTTTTCTTAAAAATTATTTTTATTTTTCTCTTTTTAGTGATGTTATTAATAGTGATCATATCATCAGAACTTGACCAAATTAATATGACACCATCCCTAAGACACCCCCTTTCGGATAAAAAAATAAGCATCGAAATCGGTTCATAAACAAAGAGGTTAGGTCTAAACAAACATAATAAAAAAGGTCTAAAACCTATGAAAAAAATACGAAAAAAAAATGGGACCAATCGGAAGCTAGACTGGACCCAATGCAAAAAAAATTTTCAAAATCGGTTGAGAATTGCCGGAGATATGAGGTAACATAGGCACAAAAAAAAAAAAAAAAAATTCAATCGAATAGAGAACCTCCTACTTTTTTTGAAGTCGGTTAAAAAATAGAAATTAAATAAACTGATTTGGGCCCATCCACACACACTTTACTATGCAACTGGTCTTATATTTAATAGTACCTGGAGCCACCGAGTGATGCTCGGCAACTTTTTGCTTCAGTTAAAAGTTATATATTAATATTATTTTTAGGGGTCGGTAGCGCAATCGGTTAAATCACCAACTTTTCTAATCCGATTAGGAGAACATCAACCTAGAGCTCATCAGCAAGAATCAAAGTGAATTTATTTGAAAATTATAAAAAACCGGCCCCTCGGCTCCAGAAACTGAGAATTTTTTTTTAATGCAATCTAATGCAAGAAGGGGTGCACCAAGTAAAGATGCAGACCCTATGGATCTCGAAAGACCCTTGCATTACCGAAGAGAAGGGAAAGTTGATTAAGTGAGAGGGTGTAGACGTAGGTGTCTATGCACTCCGGTTTTGAAGGTTTGAAGATTAAAGATGCTGGGATAGATAGAGGCTGGGAGAGAGTTCCAGTTCCTTGAAGTCATGGGGATATATGTATTCGCGAATGAAGTGGTCCGGCACTTTTCTAATTTGACCGCGAAAGAGTGTTGGGAGTCGGCAAAACGCGTGCTACTTGCAAAGCATGCTTTGGGGGGAACTATTGATTTTATCTCATGCGAGCACCTGCCGTGATAGTATCTATAGAAAAGGGAAAGGGCAAAGACATTTCTTCGATGACCTAGCGAGTCGAGGGAGTCGGTGACGGTAGAATCGTCAATTAGCCTGACGGCTCGTTTCTGAATTGTATCCAGGGTAGCAAGAGAATATTTAGAGGCTCCTCTGCATAGATGAGAGCCGTATTCGAGACAGGGGCGGATTTGGGCCTTGTAGATGGTGAGAAGATGTGGGGGCTTATAAAATCGCTTGGACCTGAATAAGTAGCCAATCTTCCTTGCTGCAGATTTCGCCACAGAGGAGATGTGTTCATTCCAAGACAGGTCAGATGCGACAGAGACGCCCAACATGGATAGGCTGTCACACATTTTCAGGGTATTCGAATCGAAATGAATATCAGGGAAATCTCTATTTTCGCGCCTAGAAATTAGACAACATTGAGTCTTATTTGAATTAAAGTTAACTAAATTTTGAGAGCCCCATTTATTCAGTTTGTCTAGGTCGAGAGTGATTGAGGAGGCAACATTGATTCGATTATTCGGGAGTGAGGGTTTTCTGTGTAGAGTGCTATCGTCGGCGTAACAATGAGTGGGGTTTGACGTTTGATCAATAAGGTCGTTTATATAAATTAGGAAGAGTGTGAAGGAGATTACAGAGCCTTGGGGAACACCAGCGATTGTGGAGAACGATTCGGATAATATTCCATCCACCACAACTTTGATACTACGGTTTAATTGATAGTTGAATAGTTGATGATGTTTGTTTGTCGATTGCTCTTTACCACGTGGACCGAAGAACGCAGAAACTTTGGCAAGAGTGGACGTGTACGTGTATCTTAGGTTGAGTGATTCGAATGTTCCATAGGATGCTGGATTTTAATATCTGATTTGCAAGTGTAAATTAATTTCAGGGAGGACTGTGAGAAGCCCAGGATACAACAAATAGGCTGATTATTCTTATCTAATTATTATCTGTACGAAACACGACGGAAACTTTCGAATATGTGTTCGTGAAAATGGCCATCATTTGTCATACATAATTTTTTGTTCATAAGCATTCAATAATGGCATAATTTAGTGATTTTTTCAATGAAAATAAAATATTTTAAGTTATTTTTTTTCTAAAAAAACATTCGTTTATCGTGACTCACCCTGTATAATAATTAATACAAATTTTTGTAAAAAAAATTATTGATTAGTATTATCTAACTAATATTATTATATAGGTACGAGCTTTTCGTGCGTGCCTTCGGCACGCCCTCGAAGCTCGGCCCTCCGGGCTGGTGCCCTGGCGGGCAGCGTCTCGGTCCAAAAATTTTATTCCTCTTAAAAAACCACACTCCAAATGTATACCCGTAAACTACCGAAAATACATCGTCTCCTAAAAGTTTCGCATCTTTAATTTTTGAATGGCGAGGGGGGGGGAGGAACAATTATCAATATATTTAATGTTTCTTAATTTAAAATGAATTGGAGTCTTTCATTTCAAAATTCGAATATATATATTTCAAATTTGCCTGGTTAATGAAAATCGATTGGAGCCATCAGTTTAAAATCCGCGTTGACAATTATATTTCAAATTTTCCTCGTTAATTAATATATATTTAATGTTTCTTAATTTAAAATCTATTGGTGTTTTTTCTTTTTCATTCGAGTTCAAATGAATACAATATTATCTCGACACAAAGTCTAAATCAAAAATATATATTGAAGGAGACAATAAAAGAGTGTGTCTTCTGCTGGAATTATAAATTTTATTTATTTATAACGAGACTATAGTTTCGAGGGCTTTGCCCTCTTCATCAGTCTATTACAATGTATTCACAGGAATTAATTTATGAATGAAAGTTTTACATTTTTCATGTGTTAAGGTTATAAATTACATAGAGTGGGCAAGTTAAGAATTGACACTTATACTTGTTTTATTATTTTGACTGTAGTTGGCGTTCGTGAAGTTTATATTTTAGCAGCTATTTTTAAAATAAAGCTTTCGGGAATTTCTATTTTACGATTTAAGAATTTTTTTGGTGAATTATTGTATGATTTTAAAATTTCTAACGATTCGAAAATACTAATTTTTAAGGGATCTAATTCTGATCTAATTAATTTAATATTTGATTCATCTGGAAAACAATGTTTCTCGGAAATTAGATGGTCTGCAAATGCACTATGCCCTGAACCCCCTTTAAAAATCCTTTTGTGTTCCGAAATGCGCGTGTTTAAATTTCGTTCTGTTTTTCCTATATAGGTCGAATCACATTCTCCACATGTTATGGAATAGACACCTTTTTTGTCCATTTTTTGAATTTTGTCTTTCTTATTATTGCTAATATCAGATCCCAATGTTCTAGAGGATTTGAAAATAGTTTGATATCCTAAAGTTTTGAATTTTAATTTTAAAGTTTCCGAAATTTTTCCATAGTATGGGATTATTAATTTTGGTTTTAATTCTGGCTCGGACATTTGGGAATAAATCAGGTTCAGAGTTGACTTTTCAATTTTCTTTTTTAATAGTTTGTCAATAAGGGTTTTCTCGTAACCGTTTTTAGCTGCTATTTGTTTAATTATTTCTAATTCTTTATTGAAATTTGTTTTATCTAAAGGGATATTAGTTAATCTATGAATCATTGAGTGGAATCCTGCTAATTTGTGTGTGATAGGTCTACAGGAATTATTATTTATAGCTATGTCTGTGGTCGTGGGTTTTCTAAATATTCCAAAAGTATGTTTTTTATTTGAAATTTTGATTTCTACATCTAAATAATTTAGTGTTTTATCTTTTTCGATTTCGCTGGTAAATTTAATTTTGTCGTGGATAGAATTTATATTGTTGATAAATTCACCCATAACGCGCTTTGTACCTGTCCATAGTAAAATAATATCATCTACATACCGGTAGTAATAGTGAATGTATTTGAAATATTTGTATTCTACGTTAAGAAATTTTGTTTCGAAATTGTCTAAAAATATTTCCGCTAGTAGGGGTGATAATGGACTACCTATCGCTAATCCATTTTTTGTTTATATATTTTATTATTAAATTGAAAGAAATTGTGATTTATACAGAGGTTCATCAATTCGCTTAAATTTTGTTTTTCTCTAGCTTGTAAATTAGGGGATTTAAATATGATTTTGTTAACTAATTCTTGAGTTTCTTCTGGTGGAATATTTGTAAAAAGGCTTGTGATGTCCAGAGAGATTAATTTACCATTATCGGGAATTTCAACATCTTTGATTTTATTTATTAATTCAACTGAGTTTTTAATTGAGTTTTTGGGGATGAATTTAGTTTTTTCTTTAAATATTTTGTTTAAATGTTTGGCAAGTTTTGTAATTGATGAATTTGTATAACTAACTACCGGTCTAATTGGAATAACTTCCAATTTTTCAGACTTGTGAATTTTTGGAAGAGAGTATAATCTGGGACATTGTGGATTCTTTTCTGGGAGTGAATATTTTTGCTTGTCTGTTAATATAATAGAATTTTTTAATAATAAAAATATATAGTTTTAGTAAAAGAAATCAAGATATAAATATTAAAGTGACATTGGTCTAGTGGTTAGAGCTGAGGACCATAGTTCAAGAGTTCGTCGGTTCGATTCTAGGCAACAGGGTAATTTTTTTAGAGAAATTTCTCTAAGCGTTGTTACAAATTAATCTAGACAAATTGTATATATATAATTACCTGTTCGTCGAGATCATCGCGATCGGATGCTAACCCGCTTGAGTCGCATGTCTCACATCCTGCGTCTTGTTTCGCCAACAAATTTCCATTCTTCTGCGAAACAAACGCTTTTTGCATGGCAGCGACACTCGCCCTCGCAGCCGATTTCCTCACAGACGATGGCCAGACCTGCTTCAGCAATGAGACGATTGCGTTCGTCTAGTTGGGCTGGATCTTAGACCATGAAATATATAGACACGCCCTCTGCTACTCTCCACAAAGAGTGAAGTGAGGCCAACATCGCCTACAGATGACGTCACATTCTTGCATAAATATTTTGGTATATTAATTTAATATTAATTTGCAATTATTGGAATCCAAAATAAATAATCTAAACTACGATAAATTTATCTCAATGTATAATAATTCCTATAGTGTCCATGCTATTTCTGGGTGTTCCTACCTACAGATGACGTCACGTTCTCTAGATGATGTTGGCCTCACCAAATCGACACCAGGGCGTGTCTATATATTTCATGGTCTAAGGGCAGGATAATCTTGAAGTCGAGAAGCTTCTCGCCGAATTAGTCAGCCTCCCATGTTTTATTACGTAATTCTCGTTATATTTGACCGTGAGAGCCTCTTATAACCCCTCGAGTCTATCATTAAGTAGCTCCAGCTAAGAAAAAAAATCTCTAAGAATTAGAAACGGGATAATATGAATAATTTTTATAAAAAAAAATAAAACCGATTTCAAAAAAATTAAATGCAACAAATAAAATATTAAAACTCATAATTTTTAAGAAAAAAATAAAACCGAATTCAAAAAATTATATGCAACAAATAAAATACACTAAAAGGTATAAAATAATTATTATCTTATTTAGTTACAACTAAACGACGAAATATTAACATGAAATTACTTTTTGAAGTCGGTGCCAAACAAACTATACATATAAGCGAGCACACCCTCCAAACGTACTAAGTAAGATCCGTCGAGTGCGATTCATAAAAGGTATTTGTTTGTCACCGACTTCAAAAAGTAATTTGATGTTAATATTTCGTCGTTTATTTGTAACTAAATAAGATAATAATTATTTTATACCTTTTAGTGTATTTTATTTGTTGAATTTAATTTTTTGAAGTCGGTTTTTATTTTTTCTTAAAAATTATTTTTATTGCTCTCTTTTTAGTGATGTTATTAATAGTGATCATATCATCAGAACTTGACCAAATTAATATGACACCATCCCTAAGACACCCCTTTCCAATAAAAAAAGAATCATCAAATAAGTTAGACTTAAGCAAATCTAACAAAAATGGTCTAATATGGGACCAATCGGAAGGTAGACTGAACCCAATGCAAATGTTTTTTTTTCAAAATCGGTTCACAATTGGCGGAGATATGAGGTAACATAGAGACAAAAAAAAAAAAAAAATCAGTCGAATAGAGAACATCCTCCTTTTTTGAAGTCGGTTAAAAAATAAAATGAAATACACTAAAGGTATAAAATAATAATCTAATTTAGTTACAAGTGAACAACGAAATAAATCAAATAAAATGCACTAAAAAGTATAAAATAATTATCTTATTTAGTTACAACTAAACGATGAAATTGTTACATGAAATCCCTTTTTCAAGTCGGTTCCAAACATGAATCGCACTCGACGGATCTTACTTAGTACGTTTGGCGGGTACGCTCGCTTACATAGTATCGCTCGGTGTCTCCAGGTACTTATTCCTTATGGGATAAAAAACAAAAAATAAAAGGTGGTAAAGAATAGTGACGAGAGGCTAACTATTAAAATAGATAGGAGGTAACATTTTATAACAAATTGAGACCCACTTGGCTCGACAAGGATCGAGAATGAAGTTAGCAATACTAAGTGAGAACAGAGGGGGTTTGAACACAAAAACTCAGCTGGAAATTCTTAGTATAAAAGCAGTGGGGGGTGGTGGGGGAGATGAGCTAGAGAATTGGCAAGAAGAGATCTGTCAGGACAAGTGGCCGAAGATTTCTGGCCATCTGTGGATCAATGGCAACCAATTACCCGAAAACGAGAGGCGATAGAAGAAACGACGACTCTTTCTTTCCTAAGGGACACCCAATAAACTATACCTACTCAGCACTAAGGACTGCAAATGAAACGAAATAAAAAATGACCCCCCCCCTCCCCATGTGGGATTAAATAATTCCAAAAGATATAAAAAAACCTCTTCAATTTAATGAAAAGAATTAGAAAAAAACGACTTAAAAAACTTAAATGCAACAAATAAAATAATAATCTTATATATAAAAGCCCTTGTCAGACAGTACCCGTGGCGCTGTCAGGTGAACATGTGGGAGAAAAAGCAACTAATATTCAATGACAGTTGCTAGATTGTCAAATTTTTCAAATAAAACATCTCTATTCTCTATATACATTATATATCTATAATATCTCTATATATTAATATATTCCTCTATATAGCTTAGAATATTATATTTACGGCGTGTCTCATTTGAAATTTTAGTAGACAAATTTATTAATTTTAAATATATTATATATTAATATATTTTTAATTTTTTGGAAATAATTCATACCGCGAAAATTAATTATTTTATTTTGGAATTAAGAAAAATATAAATTCTTAAAATTTTAGTAGACAAATTAATTTTAAAATATATATACTATATATTAGGTATATTAAGTGGATATTGATGAGGCAGTCCAAAAAAGAAGAAGATAATTTACACTATCTTTTTATTCATAAAACCGACGTTTCGGAGGCTATTCCCTCCTTCTTCAGGGTTTTGAAAAGTCAGTGAAGGAAATCCATCGCGGCATTCCCCTCTGTCTCCTCTTTCAGTGGCAGTAACAATAATATCTTGTATTTCATTCTCAGCAGAATTATAATGTAATAATTTTATATGAAAGAGGAGACAGAGGGGAATGCCGCATTGGATTTCCTTCACTGACTTTTCAAAACCCTGAAGAAGGAGGGAATAGCCTCCGAAACGTCGGTTTTATGAATAAAAAGATAGTGTAAATTATCTTCTTCTTTTTTTGGACTGCCTCATCAATATCCACTTAATTCACTTATCAGTCCGTCTCCAAAAATTACTCCAATCTTATTAGGTATATATTTTTAATTTATAATATAAGTTTTAATGAGATATGATTTAATGGGATAATGAGATTAATTCTTAATTTATTACAGCGCAGGTCATTTGAAATTTTAGTAGATAAATTAATTTTAAAATTATTATATACAATTAATTTAAAGACACTTTTTAGATAAATTTAAATATTTAAATGTATTATTAAAAAAGAAATAGGTTTCCAACCGATCGGGAATTTCGAAAGAAATGGTTGCATGCTCTAACAAAGTATTTATAAAGCATTTAATGATATTTTTTCATCTTTCTTTAATCAATATTCATTATTCAAAAAAATATTTTTTCAAAACATATAATTACGGACAGCTAATAATCACATCTCGAGACGCTGCCCGCCAGGGCCATCAGCCCGGAGGGCCGAGCAGTGCCAGCGTGCCGTAGGCATGCCAGGTACTGCTGGTAATAAAATAAAATCCACTAAAAGGTATAAAATAATTATCTTATTTAGTTACAACTAAACGACAAAATTGTTACATGAAATCACTTTTTGAAGTCGGTGCCAAACAAACTATATAAGCGAGCTTACGCAATGTTGACTTCATTACCCGCGAAACGTACTAACTAAGATCCATCGAGTTCGATTCATAAAATGTATATGTTTGGAACCGACTTCAAAAAGAGATTTCATGTAACAATTTCATCGTTTAGTTGTAACTAAATAAGATAATTATTTTATACTTTTTAGTGCATTTTATTTGATTTTTGAGTTCCCTTTAATTTATTTGTTGCATTTAATTTTTTTGAAGTGGGTTTTTTTTATATATATTTTTTCAAACGTCCAAAATTATCCGAAATGGTATGGCGATAGAGTTCTGTATTGTTGTGCTTTAATAAGTAGACCACCTCTCGTTATGAAACTAGTTATTGGGTATTGAAATCCAGACACACAAAATGGTAGAATAAAATGTAACTTGAGAAATATTTTTCCTTACTTTTCAGATATTATTTCTAAATACGTCGAATAACTAATGGAATATAATTTTTATAAAAAAAAAAAAATAATAATAATAAAATTGACTTCAAAAAAGGAGAAGGTTCTCTATTCGACTGAATTTTTTTTTTTTGTGAACCGATTTTAAATTTTTTTTGCATTGGGTTCAGTCTAGCTTCCGATTGGTCCCGTTTTGCTATTAGACCTTTTTTGTTAGGTTTATTCAAGCCTAACTTCTTTGTTTATGAACCGATTTCGATGGTTCTTTTTTATTGGAAACGGGATGTCTTAGGGATGGTGCCATATTAATTTGGTCAAGTTCTGATGATAAAATCACTATTATTAACATTTCTAAAAAGAAAAAGAAAAATAATTTTTATAAAAAAAAAAAATAAAACCGACTTCAAAAAAATTAAATGCAACAAATAAAATAATAATAACTTAAAAATAAAAAAATCCACTAAAAGGTATAAAATAATTATTATCTTATTTAGTTACAACTAAACGACGAAATATTAACATGAAATTACTTTTTGAAGTCGGTACCAAACAAACTATACCTATAAGCGAGCGTACCCGCCAAAAGTACTAAGTAAGATCCGTCGAGTGCGATTCATAAAATGTATATGTTTGGCACCGACTTCAAAAAATAATTTCATGTTAATATTTCGTCGTTTAGTTGTAACTAAATAAGATAATAATTATTTTATACCTTTTAGTGAATTTTATTTTATTTTTAAGTTATTATTATTTTATTTGTTGCATTTAATTTTTTTGAAGTCGGTTTTTATTTTTTTATAAAAATTATAATGTACCTTCAGCTCAAAAGCATTTAGTTAAATCAAATAAATTAGGTGTGTAAGTCTTTTGAAAAAAATTTCATAAAACTTTTGTCTTTTATAATTCAGTAACCCCCCCCCCTCTCCTTCCATCCTTCCCCATACCCTAAATTACAGGATATTTACAAAGGGGGCGCTGAGAAATTTCGCGTTCCTTAAGGGCGGCTGTAGCTTTAAAACAAAAAAGGTATAAAATAATTATTATCTTATTTAGTTACCACTAAACGACGAAATATTAACATGCAAATTACTTTTTGAAGTCGGTTGCCAAACATATACATTTTATGAATCGCACTCGACGGATCTTACTTAGTACGCTCGCTTATAGGTATAGTTTGTTTGGCACCGACTTCAAAAAGTAATTTCATGTTAATATTTCGTCGTTTAGTTGTAACTAAATAAGATAATAAATATTTTATATCTTTTAGTGGATTTTATTTTTTCCATTTAATTTTTTTTAAGTCGGTTTTTATTTTTTTCTTATACTTAGTAAGATTGGCTTGCTTATATAGTTTGTTTAGCACCGTCTTCAAAAAAAGTGATTTCATGTAAATATTTCGTCGTTTTGTATGTAACTAAATTAGATAATTATTTTTTATACCTTTTAGTCCATTTTATTTGATTTTTGAGTTTTATTATTTTATATTTATTGCATTTAATTTTTTTGAAGTCGGTTTTATTTTTATTTTTCTATTTTTAATGATTTTATTATTAGTGACTTAATATAATACCTTGCAGGCATCTCGTAGGTGAAAGCGTCGGGCTAATGAAAATAAAATTAAATTCATAAATATAGAAATTCTTTTAAATGAATGTTTTAAGATTGATTTTTTATAAAAGATATTTATTATAATTTCGATTATTTGCTCATAAGAATTGTAGATTTACGTTAATTCGTCGTTGATCATATAATCAGAACTTGACCAAATTAATATGGACTACCCCTAAGGTAGCCTCTTTCCAATAAAAGAAGAATCAATGAGATCGTTTCATAAACAAAGAATTAATGCCTGAACAAACAGAGCAAAAAAAGTCCAATTCCAAAACGGAAACAATTGCAAACTAGACTGAAACCAATGCAAACAAAATCATCAAAATCGGTTCACAATTGGCGAAGTTATCAGGTAACATAGACACAAAAACCTCCTCCTTTTTTTGAAGTCGGTTAAAAAATTAAAATACTACGCCTCAAGGGCACCTAATAAACACGATTTTTGAATTATAATAATTGATACCAACTTGTTTACCATGGGAGAGAAAATAATTTTTTATCGCATTGAAAGAAAAAAAAACCGACTAGGCCTACAGGCACTCATTTAATACTATATAATATTCGTCTAGATTAATTTGTAACAACGCTTAGAGAAATTTCTCTAAAAAATTACGCTCTTGCCGAGAATCGAACCGACGAACTCTTGAACTATGGTCATTGGCTTTAGCGATTACACCATTAGGACATTTATATTTCTATCTTGATTTCTCTTACTAAAACTAGATATTTTTAATTTAGACTTTGTGTCGAGATAATATTGTATTCATTTGAACTCGAATGAAAAATGAAAAAACACCAATTGATTTTAAATTAAAAACCATTAAATATGTATTAATTAACGAGGCAAATTTGAAATATAATTGTCAGCTAGGATTTTAAACTGACAGCTCCAATGGATTTTCATTAACCAGGCAAATTTGAAATATAATTTTAATTTGCACTCGAATTTTGAAATGAAAGACTGCAATTCATTTTAAATTAAGAAACATTAAATATATTTTTTGTAATTAATTAAATTAATTGAACCGCGTAAATTTGAATAATTTCCATGATTCAGGCTAAAAAATTTTTGCAGTTCATAAACCATTTCATTAATTTTGTTTTGAAAAGGAAAAATGAAATTTAAATTTAAATTTTAAATTTAAATATATTCATAATTATTCCTCCCCCCCCCCCCCCACCCACCGCAACTCAAAAATTAAAGAGGTGAAACTTTTAAGAGACGATGTATTTTCGGTAGTTTACGGGAATACATTTGGAGTGTGGTTTTTTAAGAGGAATAAAATTTTTGAACCGAGACACTGCCCGCCAGGGCACCCGCCCGGAGAGCCGAGCTTCGAGGGCGTGCCAGAGACACGCACGAAAAGCTCGTTATTAAATATTTATGTTGATGTGAATTGAACTACAGTCCCTTTATGTTATTTTTATATTAATTCCATACATTTTTCATTTATAATAGAATCAAAATTCAAATTATTTAAAAAGCAAAATATGTTGATTATTTTAATCTACATAATATACACCCACGCACACACACACTACTATTTAGGTATAACCATCAAAGTTTAAATATTTTTTGAGGGAATATTTTAAAATATATAAAAATAACTTGCTCTAATTTAACCAAAGTCATTTAAAATATTATTTTATTATTAACCATCATCATTGGCAGTATTCTGGGACCTTTCCTCTACCTGCTATACACCTCAGACCTTCCAACTTCTCAAGAATAAATAATATTAATATTATAATATATAATACTAATATTTAATATTTAATTAATATTTCATAATATTTATTTTTATTTATTTTTTCTTAATATTTCA
>JALMQS010000053.1:8155788-8231741 GCA_024734495.1 Forficula auricularia | reverse complement strand
ATATATAATAAAACCAATAATTACTAAGATAGAGGGATTTATTGTTTGACAAATTTCAAAATGTCGCTCCATCAATTTTCAAATCAGTTATATCTGAGTAAATATTCAAATTATCAATTTGAATCTCATTAAATAAAATGTTAAGCCATTTATAATGAATAAGATAAGACATTACTTTTAAAGCCCCCCCATCAATAGCCTATGTATTTTGTACATATCGAATTTTGATCATTTTATATAGGATTTCTAGTTAACAATTAGTTTTCTGGAAATAACTAAGTATTTTCTAAACAGATTTTAAAAATTAATGAGTCTATTTATCCTTAATTAAAGGCTTAATATTTCATGTAATGAGACTATATTTAATAAAACCAATAATTACTAAGATAGAGGGATTTATTGTTTGACAAATTTCAAAATGTCGCTCCATCAATTTTCAAATCAGTTATATCTGAGTAAATATTCAAATTATCAATTTGAATCTCATTAAATAAAATGTTAAGCCATTTATAATGAATAAGATAAGACATTATCTTTTAAAGCCCCCCCATCAATAGCCTATGTATTTTGTACATATCGAATTTTGATCATTTTATATAGGATTTCTAGTTAACAATTAGTTTTCTGGAAATAACTAAGTATTTTCTAAACAGATTTTAAAAATTAATGAGTCTATTTATCCTTAATTAAAGGCTTAATATTTCATGTAATGAGACTATATTTAATAAAACCAATAATTACTAAGATAGAGGGATTTATTGTTTGACAAATTTCAAAATGTCGCTCCATCAATTTTCAAATCAGTTATATCTGAGTAAATATTCAAATTATCAATTTGAATCTCATTAAATAAAATGTTAAGCCATTTATAATGAATAAGATAAGACATTATCTTTTAAAGCCCCCCATCAATAGCCTATGTATTTTGTACATATCGAATTTTGATCATTTTATATAGGATTTCTAGTTAACAATTAGTTTTCTGGAAATAACTAAGTATTTTCTAAACAGATTTTAAAAATTAATGAGTCTATTTATCCTTAATTAAAGGCTTAATATTTCATGTAATGAGACTATATATAATAAAACCAATAATTACTAAGATAGAGGGATTTATTGTTTGACAAATTTCAAAATGTCGCTCCATCAATTTTCAAATCAGTTATATCTGAGTAAATATTCAAATTATCAATTTGAATCTCATTAAATAAAATGTTAAGCCATTTATAATGAATAAGATAAGACATTATCTTTTAAAGCCCCCCCATCAATAGCCTATGTATTTTGTACATATCGAATTTTGATCATTTTATATAGGATTTCTAGTTAACAATTAGTTTTCTGGAAATAACTAAGTATTTTCTAAACAGATTTTAAAAATTAATGAGTCTATTTATCCTTAATTAAAGGCTTAATATTTCATGTAATGAGACTATATTTAATAAAACCAATAATTACTAAGATAGAGGGATTTATTGTTTGACAAATTTCAAAATGTCGCTCCATCAATTTTCAAATCAGTTATATCTGAGTAAATATTCAAATTATCAATTTGAATCTCATTAAATAAAATGTTAAGCCATTTATAATGAATAAGATAAGACATTATCTTTTAAAGCCCCCCATCAATAGCCTATGTATTTTGTACATATCGAATTTTGATCATTTTATATAGGATTTCTAGTTAACAATTAGTTTTCTGGAAATAACTAAGTATTTTCTAAACAGATTTTAAAAATTAATGAGTCTATTTATCCTTAATTAAAGGCTTAATATTTCATGTAATGAGACTATATATAATAAAACCAATAATTACTAAGATAGAGGGATTTATTGTTTGACAAATTTCAAAATGTCGCTCCATCAATTTTCAAATCAGTTATATCTGAGTAAATATTCAAATTATCAATTTGAATCTCATTAAATAAAATGTTAAGCCATTTATAATGAATAAGATAAGACATTATCTTTTAAAGCCCCCCATCAATAGCCTATGTATTTTGTACATATCGAATTTTGATCATTTTATATAGGATTTCTAGTTAACAATTAGTTTTCTGGAAATAACTAAGTATTTTCTAAACAGATTTTAAAAATTAATGAGTCTATTTATCCTTAATTAAAGGCTTAATATTTCATGTAATGAGACTATATTTAATAAAACCAATAATTACTAAGATAGAGGGATTTATTGTTTGACAAATTTCAAAATGTCGCTCCATCAATTTTCAAATCAGTTATATCTGAGTAAATATTCAAATTATCAATTTGAATCTCATTAAATAAAATGTTAAGCCATTTATAATGAATAAGATAAGACATTATCTTTTAAAGCCCCCCATCAATAGCCTATGTATTTTGTACATATCGAATTTTGATCATTTTATATAGGATTTCTAGTTAACAATTAGTTTTCTGGAAATAACTAAGTATTTTCTAAACAGATTTTAAAAATTAATGAGTCTATTTATCCTTAATTAAAGGCTTAATATTTCATGTAATGAGACTATATATAATAAAACCAATAATTACTAAGATAGAGGGATTTATTGTTTGACAAATTTCAAAATGTCGCTCCATCAATTTTCAAATCAGTTATATCTGAGTAAATATTCAAATTATCAATTTGAATCTCATTAAATAAAATGTTAAGCCATTTATAATGAATAAGATAAGACATTATCTTTTAAAGCCCCCCCATCAATAGCCTATGTATTTTGTACATATCGAATTTTGATCATTTTATATAGGATTTCTAGTTAACAATTAGTTTTCTGGAAATAACTAAGTATTTTCTAAACAGATTTTAAAAATTAATGAGTCTATTTATCCTTAATTAAAGGCTTAATATTTCATGTAATGAGACTATATTTAATAAAACCAATAATTACTAAGATAGAGGGATTTATTGTTTGACAAATTTCAAAATGTCGCTCCATCAATTTTCAAATCAGTTATATCTGAGTAAATATTCAAATTATCAATTTGAATCTCATTAAATAAAATGTTAAGCCATTTATAATGAATAAGATAAGACATTATCTTTTAAAGCCCCCCCATCAATAGCCTATGTATTTTGTACATATCGAATTTTGATCATTTTATATAGGATTTCTAGTTAACAATTAGTTTTCTGGAAATAACTAAGTATTTTCTAAACAGATTTTAAAAATTAATGAGTCTATTTATCCTTAATTAAAGGCTTAATATTTCATGTAATGAGACTATATTTAATAAAACCAATAATTACTAAGATAGAGGGATTTATTGTTTGACAAATTTCAAAATGTCGCTCCATCAATTTTCAAATCAGTTATATCTGAGTAAATATTCAAATTATCAATTTGAATCTCATTAAATAAAATGTTCAGCCATTTATAATGAATAAGATAAGACATTATCTTTTAAAGCCCCCCCATCAATAGCCTATGTATTTTGTACATATCGAATTTTGATCATTTTATATAGGATTTCTAGTTAACAATTAGTTTTCTGGAAATAACTAAGTATTTTCTAAACAGATTTTAAAAATTAATGAGTCTATTTATCCTTAATTAAAGGCTTAATATTTCATGTAATGAGACTATATTTAATAAAACCAATAATTACTAAGATAGAGGGATTTATTGTTTGACAAATTTCAAAATGTCGCTCCATCAATTTTCAAATCAGTTATATCTGAGTAAATATTCAAATTATCAATTTGAATCTCATTAAATAAAATGTTCAGCCATTTATAATGAATAAGATAAGACATTATCTTTTAAAGCCCCCCATCAATAGCCTATGTATTTTGTACATATCGAATTTTGATCATTTTATATAGGATTTCTAGTTAACAATTAGTTTTCTGGAAATAACTAAGTATTTTCTAAACAGATTTTAAAAATTAATGAGTCTATTTATCCTTAATTAAAGGCTTAATATTTCATGTAATGAGACTATATTTAATAAAACCAATAATTACTAAGATAGAGGGATTTATTGTTTGACAAATTTCAAAATGTCGCTCCATCAATTTTCAAATCAGTTATATCTGAGTAAATATTCAAATTATCAATTTGAATCTCATTAAATAAAATGTTAAGCCATTTATAATGAATAAGATAAGACATTATCTTTTAAAGCCCCCCCATCAATAGCCTATGTATTTTGTACATATCGAATTTTGATCATTTTATATAGGATTTCTAGTTAACAATTAGTTTTCTGGAAATAACTAAGTATTTTCTAAACAGATTTTAAAAATTAATGAGTCTATTTATCCTTAATTAAAGGCTTAATATTTCATGTAATGAGACTATATATAATAAAACCAATAATTACTAAGATAGAGGGATTTATTGTTTGACAAATTTCAAAATGTCGCTCCATCAATTTTCAAATCAGTTATATCTGAGTAAATATTCAAATTATCAATTTGAATCTCATTAAATAAAATGTTAAGCCATTTATAATGAATAAGATAAGACATTATCTTTTAAAGCCCCCCCATCAATAGCCTATGTATTTTGTACATATCGAATTTTGATCATTTTATATAGGATTTCTAGTTAACAATTAGTTTTCTGGAAATAACTAAGTATTTTCTAAACAGATTTTAAAAATTAATGAGTCTATTTATCCTTAATTAAAGGCTTAATATTTCATGTAATGAGACTATATTTAATAAAACCAATAATTACTAAGATAGAGGGATTTATTGTTTGACAAATTTCAAAATGTCGCTCCATCAATTTTCAAATCAGTTATATCTGAGTAAATATTCAAATTATCAATTTGAATCTCATTAAATAAAATGTTAAGCCATTTATAATGAATAAGATAAGACATTATCTTTTAAAGCCCCCCATCAATAGCCTATGTATTTTGTACATATCGAATTTTGATCATTTTATATAGGATTTCTAGTTAACAATTAGTTTTCTGGAAATAACTAAGTATTTTCTAAACAGATTTTAAAAATTAATGAGTCTATTTATCCTTAATTAAAGGCTTAATATTTCATGTAATGAGACTATATATAATAAAACCAATAATTACTAAGATAGAGGGATTTATTGTTTGACAAATTTCAAAATGTCGCTCCATCAATTTTCAAATCAGTTATATCTGAGTAAATATTCAAATTATCAATTTGAATCTCATTAAATAAAATGTTAAGCCATTTATAATGAATAAGATAAGACATTATCTTTTAAAGCCCCCCCATCAATAGCCTATGTATTTTGTACATATCGAATTTTGATCATTTTATATAGGATTTCTAGTTAACAATTAGTTTTCTGGAAATAACTAAGTATTTTCTAAACAGATTTTAAAAATTAATGAGTCTATTTATCCTTAATTAAAGGCTTAATATTTCATGTAATGAGACTATATTTAATAAAACCAATAATTACTAAGATAGAGGGATTTATTGTTTGACAAATTTCAAAATGTCGCTCCATCAATTTTCAAATCAGTTATATCTGAGTAAATATTCAAATTATCAATTTGAATCTCATTAAATAAAATGTTAAGCCATTTATAATGAATAAGATAAGACATTATCTTTTAAAGCCCCCCATCAATAGCCTATGTATTTTGTACATATCGAATTTTGATCATTTTATATAGGATTTCTAGTTAACAATTAGTTTTCTGGAAATAACTAAGTATTTTCTAAACAGATTTTAAAAATTAATGAGTCTATTTATCCTTAATTAAAGGCTTAATATTTCATGTAATGAGACTATATATAATAAAACCAATAATTACTAAGATAGAGGGATTTATTGTTTGACAAATTTCAAAATGTCGCTCCATCAATTTTCAAATCAGTTATATCTGAGTAAATATTCAAATTATCAATTTGAATCTCATTAAATAAAATGTTAAGCCATTTATAATGAATAAGATAAGACATTATCTTTTAAAGCCCCCCCATCAATAGCCTATGTATTTTGTACATATCGAATTTTGATCATTTTATATAGGATTTCTAGTTAACAATTAGTTTTCTGGAAATAACTAAGTATTTTCTAAACAGATTTTAAAAATTAATGAGTCTATTTATCCTTAATTAAAGGCTTAATATTTCATGTAATGAGACTATATTTAATAAAACCAATAATTACTAAGATAGAGGGATTTATTGTTTGACAAATTTCAAAATGTCGCTCCATCAATTTTCAAATCAGTTATATCTGAGTAAATATTCAAATTATCAATTTGAATCTCATTAAATAAAATGTTAAGCCATTTATAATGAATAAGATAAGACATTATCTTTTAAAGCCCCCCATCAATAGCCTATGTATTTTGTACATATCGAATTTTGATCATTTTATATAGGATTTCTAGTTAACAATTAGTTTTCTGGAAATAACTAAGTATTTTCTAAACAGATTTTAAAAATTAATGAGTCTATTTATCCTTAATTAAAGGCTTAATATTTCATGTAATGAGACTATATATAATAAAACCAATAATTACTAAGATAGAGGGATTTATTGTTTGACAAATTTCAAAATGTCGCTCCATCAATTTTCAAATCAGTTATATCTGAGTAAATATTCAAATTATCAATTTGAATCTCATTAAATAAAATGTTAAGCCATTTATAATGAATAAGATAAGACATTATCTTTTAAAGCCCCCCCATCAATAGCCTATGTATTTTGTACATATCGAATTTTGATCATTTTATATAGGATTTCTAGTTAACAATTAGTTTTCTGGAAATAACTAAGTATTTTCTAAACAGATTTTAAAAATTAATGAGTCTATTTATCCTTAATTAAAGGCTTAATATTTCATGTAATGAGACTATATATAATAAAACCAATAATTACTAAGATAGAGGGATTTATTGTTTGACAAATTTCAAAATGTCGCTCCATCAATTTTCAAATCAGTTATATCTGAGTAAATATTCAAATTATCAATTTGAATCTCATTAAATAAAATGTTCAGCCATTTATAATGAATAAGATAAGACATTATCTTTTAAAGCCCCCCCATCAATAGCCTATGTATTTTGTACATATCGAATTTTGATCATTTTATATAGGATTTCTAGTTAACAATTAGTTTTCTGGAAATAACTAAGTATTTTCTAAACAGATTTTAAAAATTAATGAGTCTATTTATCCTTAATTAAAGGCTTAATATTTCATGTAATGAGACTATATTTAATAAAACCAATAATTACTAAGATAGAGGGATTTATTGTTTGACAAATTTCAAAATGTCGCTCCATCAATTTTCAAATCAGTTATATCTGAGTAAATATTCAAATTATCAATTTGAATCTCATTAAATAAAATGTTCAGCCATTTATAATGAATAAGATAAGACATTATCTTTTAAAGCCCCCCCATCAATAGCCTATGTATTTTGTACATATCGAATTTTGATCATTTTATATAGGATTTCTAGTTAACAATTAGTTTTCTGGAAATAACTAAGTATTTTCTAAACAGATTTTAAAAATTAATGAGTCTATTTATCCTTAATTAAAGGCTTAATATTTCATGTAATGAGACTATATTTAATAAAACCAATAATTACTAAGATAGAGGGATTTATTGTTTGACAAATTTCAAAATGTCGCTCCATCAATTTTCAAATCAGTTATATCTGAGTAAATATTCAAATTATCAATTTGAATCTCATTAAATAAAATGTTCAGCCATTTATAATGAATAAGATAAGACATTATCTTTTAAAGCCCCCCATCAATAGCCTATGTATTTTGTACATATCGAATTTTGATCATTTTATATAGGATTTCTAGTTAACAATTAGTTTTCTGGAAATAACTAAGTATTTTCTAAACAGATTTTAAAAATTAATGAGTCTATTTATCCTTAATTAAAGGCTTAATATTTCATGTAATGAGACTATATTTAATAAAACCAATAATTACTAAGATAGAGGGATTTATTGTTTGACAAATTTCAAAATGTCGCTCCATCAATTTTCAAATCAGTTATATCTGAGTAAATATTCAAATTATCAATTTGAATCTCATTAAATAAAATGTTCAGCCATTTATAATGAATAAGATAAGACATTATCTTTTAAAGCCCCCCCATCAATAGCCTATGTATTTTGTACATATCGAATTTTGATCATTTTATATAGGATTTCTAGTTAACAATTAGTTTTCTGGAAATAACTAAGTATTTTCTAAACAGATTTTAAAAATTAATGAGTCTATTTATCCTTAATTAAAGGCTTAATATTTCATGTAATGAGACTATATTTAATAAAACCAATAATTACTAAGATAGAGGGATTTATTGTTTGACAAATTTCAAAATGTCGCTCCATCAATTTTCAAATCAGTTATATCTGAGTAAATATTCAAATTATCAATTTGAATCTCATTAAATAAAATGTTCAGCCATTTATAATGAATAAGATAAGACATTATCTTTTAAAGCCCCCCCATCAATAGCCTATGTATTTTGTACATATCGAATTTTGATCATTTTATATAGGATTTCTAGTTAACAATTAGTTTTCTGGAAATAACTAAGTATTTTCTAAACAGATTTTAAAAATTAATGAGTCTATTTATCCTTAATTAAAGGCTTAATATTTCATGTAATGAGACTATATTTAATAAAACCAATAATTACTAAGATAGAGGGATTTATTGTTTGACAAATTTCAAAATGTCGCTCCATCAATTTTCAAATCAGTTATATCTGAGTAAATATTCAAATTATCAATTTGAATCTCATTAAATAAAATGTTCAGCCATTTATAATGAATAAGATAAGACATTATCTTTTAAAGCCCCCCATCAATAGCCTATGTATTTTGTACATATCGAATTTTGATCATTTTATATAGGATTTCTAGTTAACAATTAGTTTTCTGGAAATAACTAAGTATTTTCTAAACAGATTTTAAAAATTAATGAGTCTATTTATCCTTAATTAAAGGCTTAATATTTCATGTAATGAGACTATATATAATAAAACCAATAATTACTAAGATAGAGGGATTTATTGTTTGACAAATTTCAAAATGTCGCTCCATCAATTTTCAAATCAGTTATATCTGAGTAAATATTCAAATTATCAATTTGAATCTCATTAAATAAAATGTTAAGCCATTTATAATGAATAAGATAAGACATTATCTTTTAAAGCCCCCCATCAATAGCCTATGTATTTTGTACATATCGAATTTTGATCATTTTATATAGGATTTCTAGTTAACAATTAGTTTTCTGGAAATAACTAAGTATTTTCTAAACAGATTTTAAAAATTAATGAGTCTATTTATCCTTAATTAAAGGCTTAATATTTCATGTAATGAGACTATATTTAATAAAACCAATAATTACTAAGATAGAGGGATTTATTGTTTGACAAATTTCAAAATGTCGCTCCATCAATTTTCAAATCAGTTATATCTGAGTAAATATTCAAATTATCAATTTGAATCTCATTAAATAAAATGTTAAGCCATTTATAATGAATAAGATAAGACATTATCTTTTAAAGCCCCCCCATCAATAGCCTATGTATTTTGTACATATCGAATTTTGATCATTTTATATAGGATTTCTAGTTAACAATTAGTTTTCTGGAAATAACTAAGTATTTTCTAAACAGATTTTAAAAATTAATGAGTCTATTTATCCTTAATTAAAGGCTTAATATTTCATGTAATGAGACTATATTTAATAAAACCAATAATTACTAAGATAGAGGGATTTATTGTTTGACAAATTTCAAAATGTCGCTCCATCAATTTTCAAATCAGTTATATCTGAGTAAATATTCAAATTATCAATTTGAATCTCATTAAATAAAATGTTCAGCCATTTATAATGAATAAGATAAGACATTATCTTTTAAAGCCCCCCCATCAATAGCCTATGTATTTTGTACATATCGAATTTTGATCATTTTATATAGGATTTCTAGTTAACAATTAGTTTTCTGGAAATAACTAAGTATTTTCTAAACAGATTTTAAAAATTAATGAGTCTATTTATCCTTAATTAAAGGCTTAATATTTCATGTAATGAGACTATATTTAATAAAACCAATAATTACTAAGATAGAGGGATTTATTGTTTGACAAATTTCAAAATGTCGCTCCATCAATTTTCAAATCAGTTATATCTGAGTAAATATTCAAATTATCAATTTGAATCTCATTAAATAAAATGTTCAGCCATTTATAATGAATAAGATAAGACATTATCTTTTAAAGCCCCCCATCAATAGCCTATGTATTTTGTACATATCGAATTTTGATCATTTTATATAGGATTTCTAGTTAACAATTAGTTTTCTGGAAATAACTAAGTATTTTCTAAACAGATTTTAAAAATTAATGAGTCTATTTATCCTTAATTAAAGGCTTAATATTTCATGTAATGAGACTATATTTAATAAAACCAATAATTACTAAGATAGAGGGATTTATTGTTTGACAAATTTCAAAATGTCGCTCCATCAATTTTCAAATCAGTTATATCTGAGTAAATATTCAAATTATCAATTTGAATCTCATTAAATAAAATGTTCAGCCATTTATAATGAATAAGATAAGACATTATCTTTTAAAGCCCCCCATCAATAGCCTATGTATTTTGTACATATCGAATTTTGATCATTTTATATAGGATTTCTAGTTAACAATTAGTTTTCTGGAAATAACTAAGTATTTTCTAAACAGATTTTAAAAATTAATGAGTCTATTTATCCTTAATTAAAGGCTTAATATTTCATGTAATGAGACTATATTTAATAAAACCAATAATTACTAAGATAGAGGGATTTATTGTTTGACAAATTTCAAAATGTCGCTCCATCAATTTTCAAATCAGTTATATCTGAGTAAATATTCAAATTATCAATTTGAATCTCATTAAATAAAATGTTCAGCCATTTATAATGAATAAGATAAGACATTATCTTTTAAAGCCCCCCCATCAATAGCCTATGTATTTTGTACATATCGAATTTTGATCATTTTATATAGGATTTCTAGTTAACAATTAGTTTTCTGGAAATAACTAAGTATTTTCTAAACAGATTTTAAAAATTAATGAGTCTATTTATCCTTAATTAAAGGCTTAATATTTCATGTAATGAGACTATATTTAATAAAACCAATAATTACTAAGATAGAGGGATTTATTGTTTGACAAATTTCAAAATGTCGCTCCATCAATTTTCAAATCAGTTATATCTGAGTAAATATTCAAATTATCAATTTGAATCTCATTAAATAAAATGTTAAGCCATTTATAATGAATAAGATAAGACATTATCTTTTAAAGCCCCCCCATCAATAGCCTATGTATTTTGTACATATCGAATTTTGATCATTTTATATAGGATTTCTAGTTAACAATTAGTTTTCTGGAAATAACTAAGTATTTTCTAAACAGATTTTAAAAATTAATGAGTCTATTTATCCTTAATTAAAGGCTTAATATTTCATGTAATGAGACTATATATAATAAAACCAATAATTACTAAGATAGAGGGATTTATTGTTTGACAAATTTCAAAATGTCGCTCCATCAATTTTCAAATCAGTTATATCTGAGTAAATATTCAAATTATCAATTTGAATCTCATTAAATAAAATGTTCAGCCATTTATAATGAATAAGATAAGACATTATCTTTTAAAGCCCCCCATCAATAGCCTATGTATTTTGTACATATCGAATTTTGATCATTTTATATAGGATTTCTAGTTAACAATTAGTTTTCTGGAAATAACTAAGTATTTTCTAAACAGATTTTAAAAATTAATGAGTCTATTTATCCTTAATTAAAGGCTTAATATTTCATGTAATGAGACTATATATAATAAAACCAATAATTACTAAGATAGAGGGATTTATTGTTTGACAAATTTCAAAATGTCGCTCCATCAATTTTCAAATCAGTTATATCTGAGTAAATATTCAAATTATCAATTTGAATCTCATTAAATAAAATGTTCAGCCATTTATAATGAATAAGATAAGACATTATCTTTTAAAGCCCCCCATCAATAGCCTATGTATTTTGTACATATCGAATTTTGATCATTTTATATAGGATTTCTAGTTAACAATTAGTTTTCTGGAAATAACTAAGTATTTTCTAAACAGATTTTAAAAATTAATGAGTCTATTTATCCTTAATTAAAGGCTTAATATTTCATGTAATGAGACTATATATAATAAAACCAATAATTACTAAGATAGAGGGATTTATTGTTTGACAAATTTCAAAATGTCGCTCCATCAATTTTCAAATCAGTTATATCTGAGTAAATATTCAAATTATCAATTTGAATCTCATTAAATAAAATGTTAAGCCATTTATAATGAATAAGATAAGACATTATCTTTTAAAGCCCCCCATCAATAGCCTATGTATTTTGTACATATCGAATTTTGATCATTTTATATAGGATTTCTAGTTAACAATTAGTTTTCTGGAAATAACTAAGTATTTTCTAAACAGATTTTAAAAATTAATGAGTCTATTTATCCTTAATTAAAGGCTTAATATTTCATGTAATGAGACTATATTTAATAAAACCAATAATTACTAAGATAGAGGGATTTATTGTTTGACAAATTTCAAAATGTCGCTCCATCAATTTTCAAATCAGTTATATCTGAGTAAATATTCAAATTATCAATTTGAATCTCATTAAATAAAATGTTCAGCCATTTATAATGAATAAGATAAGACATTATCTTTTAAAGCCCCCCCATCAATAGCCTATGTATTTTGTACATATCGAATTTTGATCATTTTATATAGGATTTCTAGTTAACAATTAGTTTTCTGGAAATAACTAAGTATTTTCTAAACAGATTTTAAAAATTAATGAGTCTATTTATCCTTAATTAAAGGCTTAATATTTCATGTAATGAGACTATATTTAATAAAACCAATAATTACTAAGATAGAGGGATTTATTGTTTGACAAATTTCAAAATGTCGCTCCATCAATTTTCAAATCAGTTATATCTGAGTAAATATTCAAATTATCAATTTGAATCTCATTAAATAAAATGTTCAGCCATTTATAATGAATAAGATAAGACATTATCTTTTAAAGCCCCCCATCAATAGCCTATGTATTTTGTACATATCGAATTTTGATCATTTTATATAGGATTTCTAGTTAACAATTAGTTTTCTGGAAATAACTAAGTATTTTCTAAACAGATTTTAAAAATTAATGAGTCTATTTATCCTTAATTAAAGGCTTAATATTTCATGTAATGAGACTATATATAATAAAACCAATAATTACTAAGATAGAGGGATTTATTGTTTGACAAATTTCAAAATGTCGCTCCATCAATTTTCAAATCAGTTATATCTGAGTAAATATTCAAATTATCAATTTGAATCTCATTAAATAAAATGTTAAGCCATTTATAATGAATAAGATAAGACATTATCTTTTAAAGCCCCCCATCAATAGCCTATGTATTTTGTACATATCGAATTTTGATCATTTTATATAGGATTTCTAGTTAACAATTAGTTTTCTGGAAATAACTAAGTATTTTCTAAACAGATTTTAAAAATTAATGAGTCTATTTATCCTTAATTAAAGGCTTAATATTTCATGTAATGAGACTATATTTAATAAAACCAATAATTACTAAGATAGAGGGATTTATTGTTTGACAAATTTCAAAATGTCGCTCCATCAATTTTCAAATCAGTTATATCTGAGTAAATATTCAAATTATCAATTTGAATCTCATTAAATAAAATGTTAAGCCATTTATAATGAATAAGATAAGACATTATCTTTTAAAGCCCCCCATCAATAGCCTATGTATTTTGTACATATCGAATTTTGATCATTTTATATAGGATTTCTAGTTAACAATTAGTTTTCTGGAAATAACTAAGTATTTTCTAAACAGATTTTAAAAATTAATGAGTCTATTTATCCTTAATTAAAGGCTTAATATTTCATGTAATGAGACTATATATAATAAAACCAATAATTACTAAGATAGAGGGATTTATTGTTTGACAAATTTCAAAATGTCGCTCCATCAATTTTCAAATCAGTTATATCTGAGTAAATATTCAAATTATCAATTTGAATCTCATTAAATAAAATGTTAAGCCATTTATAATGAATAAGATAAGACATTATCTTTTAAAGCCCCCCATCAATAGCCTATGTATTTTGTACATATCGAATTTTGATCATTTTATATAGGATTTCTAGTTAACAATTAGTTTTCTGGAAATAACTAAGTATTTTCTAAACAGATTTTAAAAATTAATGAGTCTATTTATCCTTAATTAAAGGCTTAATATTTCATGTAATGAGACTATATATAATAAAACCAATAATTACTAAGATAGAGGGATTTATTGTTTGACAAATTTCAAAATGTCGCTCCATCAATTTTCAAATCAGTTATATCTGAGTAAATATTCAAATTATCAATTTGAATCTCATTAAATAAAATGTTAAGCCATTTATAATGAATAAGATAAGACATTATCTTTTAAAGCCCCCCATCAATAGCCTATGTATTTTGTACATATCGAATTTTGATCATTTTATATAGGATTTCTAGTTAACAATTAGTTTTCTGGAAATAACTAAGTATTTTCTAAACAGATTTTAAAAATTAATGAGTCTATTTATCCTTAATTAAAGGCTTAATATTTCATGTAATGAGACTATATTTAATAAAACCAATAATTACTAAGATAGAGGGATTTATTGTTTGACAAATTTCAAAATGTCGCTCCATCAATTTTCAAATCAGTTATATCTGAGTAAATATTCAAATTATCAATTTGAATCTCATTAAATAAAATGTTAAGCCATTTATAATGAATAAGATAAGACATTATCTTTTAAAGCCCCCCATCAATAGCCTATGTATTTTGTACATATCGAATTTTGATCATTTTATATAGGATTTCTAGTTAACAATTAGTTTTCTGGAAATAACTAAGTATTTTCTAAACAGATTTTAAAAATTAATGAGTCTATTTATCCTTAATTAAAGGCTTAATATTTCATGTAATGAGACTATATATAATAAAACCAATAATTACTAAGATAGAGGGATTTATTGTTTGACAAATTTCAAAATGTCGCTCCATCAATTTTCAAATCAGTTATATCTGAGTAAATATTCAAATTATCAATTTGAATCTCATTAAATAAAATGTTAAGCCATTTATAATGAATAAGATAAGACATTATCTTTTAAAGCCCCCCATCAATAGCCTATGTATTTTGTACATATCGAATTTTGATCATTTTATATAGGATTTCTAGTTAACAATTAGTTTTCTGGAAATAACTAAGTATTTTCTAAACAGATTTTAAAAATTAATGAGTCTATTTATCCTTAATTAAAGGCTTAATATTTCATGTAATGAGACTATATATAATAAAACCAATAATTACTAAGATAGAGGGATTTATTGTTTGACAAATTTCAAAATGTCGCTCCATCAATTTTCAAATCAGTTATATCTGAGTAAATATTCAAATTATCAATTTGAATCTCATTAAATAAAATGTTCAGCCATTTATAATGAATAAGATAAGACATTATCTTTTAAAGCCCCCCATCAATAGCCTATGTATTTTGTACATATCGAATTTTGATCATTTTATATAGGATTTCTAGTTAACAATTAGTTTTCTGGAAATAACTAAGTATTTTCTAAACAGATTTTAAAAATTAATGAGTCTATTTATCCTTAATTAAAGGCTTAATATTTCATGTAATGAGACTATATATAATAAAACCAATAATTACTAAGATAGAGGGATTTATTGTTTGACAAATTTCAAAATGTCGCTCCATCAATTTTCAAATCAGTTATATCTGAGTAAATATTCAAATTATCAATTTGAATCTCATTAAATAAAATGTTAAGCCATTTATAATGAATAAGATAAGACATTATCTTTTAAAGCCCCCCATCAATAGCCTATGTATTTTGTACATATCGAATTTTGATCATTTTATATAGGATTTCTAGTTAACAATTAGTTTTCTGGAAATAACTAAGTATTTTCTAAACAGATTTTAAAAATTAATGAGTCTATTTATCCTTAATTAAAGGCTTAATATTTCATGTAATGAGACTATATTTAATAAAACCAATAATTACTAAGATAGAGGGATTTATTGTTTGACAAATTTCAAAATGTCGCTCCATCAATTTTCAAATCAGTTATATCTGAGTAAATATTCAAATTATCAATTTGAATCTCATTAAATAAAATGTTAAGCCATTTATAATGAATAAGATAAGACATTATCTTTTAAAGCCCCCCATCAATAGCCTATGTATTTTGTACATATCGAATTTTGATCATTTTATATAGGATTTCTAGTTAACAATTAGTTTTCTGGAAATAACTAAGTATTTTCTAAACAGATTTTAAAAATTAATGAGTCTATTTATCCTTAATTAAAGGCTTAATATTTCATGTAATGAGACTATATATAATAAAACCAATAATTACTAAGATAGAGGGATTTATTGTTTGACAAATTTCAAAATGTCGCTCCATCAATTTTCAAATCAGTTATATCTGAGTAAATATTCAAATTATCAATTTGAATCTCATTAAATAAAATGTTAAGCCATTTATAATGAATAAGATAAGACATTATCTTTTAAAGCCCCCCATCAATAGCCTATGTATTTTGTACATATCGAATTTTGATCATTTTATATAGGATTTCTAGTTAACAATTAGTTTTCTGGAAATAACTAAGTATTTTCTAAACAGATTTTAAAAATTAATGAGTCTATTTATCCTTAATTAAAGGCTTAATATTTCATGTAATGAGACTATATTTAATAAAACCAATAATTACTAAGATAGAGGGATTTATTGTTTGACAAATTTCAAAATGTCGCTCCATCAATTTTCAAATCAGTTATATCTGAGTAAATATTCAAATTATCAATTTGAATCTCATTAAATAAAATGTTAAGCCATTTATAATGAATAAGATAAGACATTATCTTTTAAAGCCCCCCATCAATAGCCTATGTATTTTGTACATATCGAATTTTGATCATTTTATATAGGATTTCTAGTTAACAATTAGTTTTCTGGAAATAACTAAGTATTTTCTAAACAGATTTTAAAAATTAATGAGTCTATTTATCCTTAATTAAAGGCTTAATATTTCATGTAATGAGACTATATTTAATAAAACCAATAATTACTAAGATAGAGGGATTTATTGTTTGACAAATTTCAAAATGTCGCTCCATCAATTTTCAAATCAGTTATATCTGAGTAAATATTCAAATTATCAATTTGAATCTCATTAAATAAAATGTTCAGCCATTTATAATGAATAAGATAAGACATTATCTTTTAAAGCCCCCCATCAATAGCCTATGTATTTTGTACATATCGAATTTTGATCATTTTATATAGGATTTCTAGTTAACAATTAGTTTTCTGGAAATAACTAAGTATTTTCTAAACAGATTTTAAAAATTAATGAGTCTATTTATCCTTAATTAAAGGCTTAATATTTCATGTAATGAGACTATATTTAATAAAACCAATAATTACTAAGATAGAGGGATTTATTGTTTGACAAATTTCAAAATGTCGCTCCATCAATTTTCAAATCAGTTATATCTGAGTAAATATTCAAATTATCAATTTGAATCTCATTAAATAAAATGTTCAGCCATTTATAATGAATAAGATAAGACATTATCTTTTAAAGCCCCCCATCAATAGCCTATGTATTTTGTACATATCGAATTTTGATCATTTTATATAGGATTTCTAGTTAACAATTAGTTTTCTGGAAATAACTAAGTATTTTCTAAACAGATTTTAAAAATTAATGAGTCTATTTATCCTTAATTAAAGGCTTAATATTTCATGTAATGAGACTATATTTAATAAAACCAATAATTACTAAGATAGAGGGATTTATTGTTTGACAAATTTCAAAATGTCGCTCCATCAATTTTCAAATCAGTTATATCTGAGTAAATATTCAAATTATCAATTTGAATCTCATTAAATAAAATGTTCAGCCATTTATAATGAATAAGATAAGACATTATCTTTTAAAGCCCCCCATCAATAGCCTATGTATTTTGTACATATCGAATTTTGATCATTTTATATAGGATTTCTAGTTAACAATTAGTTTTCTGGAAATAACTAAGTATTTTCTAAACAGATTTTAAAAATTAATGAGTCTATTTATCCTTAATTAAAGGCTTAATATTTCATGTAATGAGACTATATTTAATAAAACCAATAATTACTAAGATAGAGGGATTTATTGTTTGACAAATTTCAAAATGTCGCTCCATCAATTTTCAAATCAGTTATATCTGAGTAAATATTCAAATTATCAATTTGAATCTCATTAAATAAAATGTTCAGCCATTTATAATGAATAAGATAAGACATTATCTTTTAAAGCCCCCCATCAATAGCCTATGTATTTTGTACATATCGAATTTTGATCATTTTATATAGGATTTCTAGTTAACAATTAGTTTTCTGGAAATAACTAAGTATTTTCTAAACAGATTTTAAAAATTAATGAGTCTATTTATCCTTAATTAAAGGCTTAATATTTCATGTAATGAGACTATATTTAATAAAACCAATAATTACTAAGATAGAGGGATTTATTGTTTGACAAATTTCAAAATGTCGCTCCATCAATTTTCAAATCAGTTATATCTGAGTAAATATTCAAATTATCAATTTGAATCTCATTAAATAAAATGTTAAGCCATTTATAATGAATAAGATAAGACATTATCTTTTAAAGCCCCCCATCAATAGCCTATGTATTTTGTACATATCGAATTTTGATCATTTTATATAGGATTTCTAGTTAACAATTAGTTTTCTGGAAATAACTAAGTATTTTCTAAACAGATTTTAAAAATTAATGAGTCTATTTATCCTTAATTAAAGGCTTAATATTTCATGTAATGAGACTATATATAATAAAACCAATAATTACTAAGATAGAGGGATTTATTGTTTGACAAATTTCAAAATGTCGCTCCATCAATTTTTCAAATCAGTTATATCTGAGTAAATATTCAAATTATCAATTTGAATCTCATTAAATAAAATGTTCAGCCATTTATAATGAATAAGATAAGACATTATCTTTTAAAGCCCCCCATCAATAGCCTATGTATTTTGTACATATCGAATTTTGATCATTTTATATAGGATTTCTAGTTAACAATTAGTTTTCTGGAAATAACTAAGTATTTTCTAAACAGATTTTAAAAATTAATGAGTCTATTTATCCTTAATTAAAGGCTTAATATTTCATGTAATGAGACTATATTTAATAAAACCAATAATTACTAAGATAGAGGGATTTATTGTTTGACAAATTTCAAAATGTCGCTCCATCAATTTTCAAATCAGTTATATCTGAGTAAATATTCAAATTATCAATTTGAATCTCATTAAATAAAATGTTCAGCCATTTATAATGAATAAGATAAGACATTATCTTTTAAAGCCCCCCATCAATAGCCTATGTATTTTGTACATATCGAATTTTGATCATTTTATATAGGATTTCTAGTTAACAATTAGTTTTCTGGAAATAACTAAGTATTTTCTAAACAGATTTTAAAAATTAATGAGTCTATTTATCCTTAATTAAAGGCTTAATATTTCATGTAATGAGACTATATTTAATAAAACCAATAATTACTAAGATAGAGGGATTTATTGTTTGACAAATTTCAAAATGTCGCTCCATCAATTTTCAAATCAGTTATATCTGAGTAAATATTCAAATTATCAATTTGAATCTCATTAAATAAAATGTTAAGCCATTTATAATGAATAAGATAAGACATTATCTTTTAAAGCCCCCCATCAATAGCCTATGTATTTTGTACATATCGAATTTTGATCATTTTATATAGGATTTCTAGTTAACAATTAGTTTTCTGGAAATAACTAAGTATTTTCTAAACAGATTTTAAAAATTAATGAGTCTATTTATCCTTAATTAAAGGCTTAATATTTCATGTAATGAGACTATATATAATAAAACCAATAATTACTAAGATAGAGGGATTTATTGTTTGACAAATTTCAAAATGTCGCTCCATCAATTTTCAAATCAGTTATATCTGAGTAAATATTCAAATTATCAATTTGAATCTCATTAAATAAAATGTTCAGCCATTTATAATGAATAAGATAAGACATTATCTTTTAAAGCCCCCCCATCAATAGCCTATGTATTTTGTACATATCGAATTTTGATCATTTTATATAGGATTTCTAGTTAACAATTAGTTTTCTGGAAATAACTAAGTATTTTCTAAACAGATTTTAAAAATTAATGAGTCGTATTTATCCTTAATTAAAGGCTTAATATTTCATGTAATGAGACTATATTTAATAAAACCAATAATTACTAAGATAGAGGGATTTATTGTTTTGACAAATTTCAAAATGTCGCTCCATCAATTTTCAAATCAGTTATATCTGAGTAAATATTCAATTTATCAATTTGAATCTCATTAAATAAAATGTTAAGCCATTTATAATGAATAAGATAAGACATTATCTTTTAAAGCCCCCCATCAATAGCCTATGTATTTTGTACATATCGAATTTTGATCGTTTTATATAGGATTTCTAGTTAACAATTCGTTTTCTGGAAATAACTAAGTATTTTCTAAACAGATTTTAAAAATTAATGAGTAGTTTTATCCATAATTAAAGGCTTAATATTTCATGTAATGAGACTATATTTAATAAAACCAATAATTACTAAGATAGAGGGATTTATTTTTTGACAAATTTCAAAATGTCGCTCCATCAATTTTCAAATCACTTATATCTGAGTAAATATTCAATTTATCAATTTGAATCTCATTAAATAAAATGTTAAGCCATTTATAAGGAATAAGATAAGACATTATTTTTTAAAGCCCCCCACCAATAGCCTATGTATTTTGTACATATCGAATTTTGATCGTTTTATATAGGATTTCTAGTTAACAATTCGTTTTCTGGAAATAACTAAGTATTTTCTAAACCGATTTTAAAAATTAATGAGTAGTTTTATCCATAATTAAAGGCTTAATATTTCATGTAATGAGACTATATATAATAAAACCAATAATTACTAAGATAGAGGGATTTATTTTTTGACAAATTTCAAAATGTCGCTCCATTAATTTTCAAATCACTTATATCTGAGTAAATATTCAATTTATCAATTTGAATCTCATTAAATAAAATGTTAAGCCATTTATAAGGAATAAGATAAGACATTATTTTTTAAAGTTCCCCCACCAATAGCCTATGTATTTTGTACATATCGAATTTTGATCGTTTTATATAGGATTTCTAGTTAACAATTCGTTTTCTGGAAATAACTAAGTATTTTCTAAACCGATTTTAAAAATTAATGAGTAGTTTTATCCATAATTAAAGGCTTAATATTTCATGTAATGAGACTATATATAATAAAACCAATAATTACTAAGATAGAGGGATTTATTTTTTGACAAATTTCAAAATGTCGCTCCATTAATTTTCAAATCACTTATATCTGAGTAAATATTCAATTTATCAATTTGAATCTCATATAATAAAATGTTAAGCCATTTATAAGGAATAAGATAAGACATTATTTTTTAAAGCCCCCACACCAATAGCCTATGTATTTTGTACATATCGAATTTTGATCGTTTTATATAGGATTTCTAGTTAACAATTCGTTTTCTGGAAATAACTAAGTATTTTCTAAACCGATTTTAAAAATTAATGAGTAGTTTTATCCATAATTAAAGGCTTAATATTTCATGTAATGAGACTATATATAATAAAACCAATAATTACTAAGATAGAGGGATTTATTTTTTGACAAATTTCAAAATGTCGCTCCATTAATTTTCAAATCACTTATATCTGAGTAAATATTCAATTTATCAATTTGAATCTCATTAAATAAAATGTTAAGCCATTTATAAGGAATAAGATAAGACATTATTTTTTAAAGCCCCCCACCAATAGCCTATGTATTTTGTACATATCGAATTTTGATCGTTTTATATAGGATTTCTAGTTAACAATTCGTTTTCTGGAAATAACTAAGTATTTTCTAAACCGATTTTAAAAATTAATGAGTAGTTTTATCCATAATTAAAGGCTTAATATTTCATGTAATGAGACTATATATAATAAAACCAATAATTACTAAGATAGAGGGATTTATTGTTTGACAAATTTCAAAATGTCGCTCCATCAATTTTCAAATCACTTATATCTGAGTAAATATTCAATTTATCAATTTGAATCTCATTAAATAAAATGTTAAGCCATTTATAAGGAATAAGATAAGACATTATTTTTTAAAGCCCCCCCACCAATAGCCTATGTATTTTGTACATATCGAATTTTGATCGTTTTATATAGGATTTCTAGTTAACAATTCGATTATCGCCATAACTATTTATTTTCTAAACCAATTTTAACAATTAATTTGTTGTTTTATCTACAATAAAAAGCTTAATATTTCATCTCATCATACCATATTCAATAGAACTAATAATTACGGAGTTATACAATATTTATTGTTTGACAAATTTCAAAATATCCTTCCTGTCAATTTTGAGCCATCTTCTGACGTGTCCATTTGTTGATTCTCTCTTCGCCAAAAAGTTCGTTGAGATCCCAAAATGAATGTGGTGCATTACCCTTTCTTAGTTGTAAATCTTCATTCGGCGACTATGTATATGATTTTCGGTACGCATTTTCATTAACTGAAAACAGAAATTAAATTTTACCAAAGTTTGCCCTTATATACGAGAGAAAAGTTGAAAAAAAAAATGGCTATATTCCTGATTTAGTACATAATATATGTATCCTGAACTTGATTGCCCAATCACCTAGCAATCGAGTAACTTTTGTTGGTAAGACCTTGCTAGACCGCCAAGTGTTGGACGAGCATATTCACATGGCCTTAAATCGATAAGCTGGGGGGGGGGGGTGTTATTTTAGATTTTGTGTGATGAAGTGATGTTTTCAGATTAGGGTGAAAACGGATTTTTTTTTTTTTTTCGACTAAAAATTTGAGTGCCCTTATATCTACGGTGACTATACGTCTTTTATTTATGAGGACAGGCCTTTATTTCTGCTGCTTATTTGTCTTCTAATTATATTTATTTTCTAAAATATGTTAGGCATTTTGTCCTTTATTTTGTAAAGTCAACGCAATGTTTAATTTTTTTTAATAATATATCTTCCTGTTGTTATTAGTAGAGTTATTTTAGCGTTAGAAAAATCATAATATATACAAACCAAAAAATTCACTGATGCTGTGTACACATTTTATCAAACGTGTATAGATTATCTAAATAATCGGGACATGTGTCTGATTGAAATAGACGTGTTTGAATGGGTCACATTACGCGAAATCCCTCTGAGGGCGAAGGTAGAGGAAAGTTATATTTTTATTTCGAATCACAGGTCCATAATTATTCTCAACGGTGAATTTGATGAATTTTTGTGTGCATAAAAAACGAAAAAATCGACGAACGGTTACAGAATAACCAGCCCTGCCATCAAAGGTGCTGGGTTGAAATTTTTCAACACTTTACATTTGTAACATCGTAGAATTTTCTTTATGTCTCCCTGGATCTAATACCCTCCGCCGAACGAATATTTTCATTGGTGAATAATATATGAATGAATGAAAAAAAAACAGTTAAAAGTAAACACATTAGAAGCATGCAATGTCAAATACAACTTTCAAACCAACTGTATGGAATTTTATGACTTTTTAAAGGGTGAACCGGCGTGAAAATTATTTCTACTGAATAGTATCAAAAATGATGTTATATAAATTTTAACAATGTGTCTGTGTATGTGTAATAATTAAGATTGTTTAAAATTTTAATGTACCAATAAACAGACAAAACCTTAATTATACTACTACTATAGACTCGTTTGCAAGGCCCGCCTTCGGCGGCTCTCTTGTTAGCCATAGACATACGCCCCCTGGACCCCCACCTTCACACCCTCCACACTATGAACCCGTGCCCAACCCCCGCCCCCACACCACAACCACAACACTCCACCCCGTACCACCCCACTACGCCTCTGGACCCCCACTCGAACCCCTCACTTCACCAACACGTTACCACAACCCACAGACCCCACCCCGTGCCTTCCATTCCCGCGCACCACACCCCTGCCTAGTCCCCTGGACCCCACCCTGTACCACCAACGCTACGCCCCCTGGACTACACCCCGCACCCTGAATTCCATCACCTCACCCAGTTTTTGCATTTCTAGCCTTCTAGTGACCCACAGATTATTTATACAAAGTTTGGTTGAGTTTGGTCCAAGAGCAAGAATTTTCATTTTTTGACCCTGCCCCCCATTTTGGGTGGTTTTTTTTTAACAAAAGTTGTCAGAAATCACATCTTCTACAACTTTGCTTGTAATAAAATTTGCCATAGAGTTAATAATATAAGAGTTATTTGATAATTTTCATTCGTGTCCCCCCCCCCCTTTTTGGGGTCAAAATATCAAAATATCAAAACATTATAAACGTAAGTTAGAAGACATCTGATGCAAATATGAAATTTCATAATAATCCCTTCAGCCATTTTTACATGAATCGTGAGCAACTTTTCGCGGAAACCACAGAAACGGACAGACAGACATACAGACAGGATTTTTTGAGGGTGTTTTCGTTCATAACTTTGTTTGAAACGTGTTCAACCAAATTTGGCGTGATTTGGACCAATGTACAGACAAAACTTTCCGCCCCCCCACCCTCCCCCTTGGCACAGCCACTGATCGTTTTCAAGTATGAGCAATTGAGCACCCACTCCGATTTTAGGTTAACTGAAATCGGAGTGGATACTCACAATTGCTCATACTTGAAAACGATCTCAGATCGAAACGTCGTAGTTATATTGTATTATTTGTTCTTGTTCAATAAATAAGTACCTGGCCACCGAGCGATGCTCGGTAGCTTTTTGCCTCAGTTAATATATTAATCCCCGAACCCCCCTCGACCCCCGGACCCCCACCACTTCACCCCCTCAGCCCATCACCCCACATCCACCCCCACCGTCACCCCCAGCCCACCCCAATCCCGCTCCACCCGTGAAACCACTTCCCTCGCCCCCGTAACCGCACCATCCACATCTCCCCCACTGTCACCTCCACCCTAGCCCCCGCCCCCTCACCCAGTATTTGCATGGCTTGTAGTGGCCACAGATTATATGTATACATGTATAGGTATATAAATAAATACAATATAATAATTTATTTTTAATTAAATAACAATTTTTGAATTCATCAATTAAATTGCCAAATTCTAATACAGAAAAATACGTTTGTCGGATTTAAAATTCGATTTTTAATCAATTTAATTTTCTAACTTTTAATATATATAATAATATTTATAATGATCTATTAGTGAAATTTAAAATTAAAAGGAAATTTAATAAAAATGTAATTATACATTTTTATCGAGACAACCACCTGTGAATAATTATTTCAATTAACAAAAAATCGTTATAAATAAATAAAATTTATAATTCCAGCAGAAGACAAACTCTTTTATTGTCTCCTTCAATAACAAAAAACCTATCAAAAACAACTTAGCCGAAGATGAGACCGTGACAGATCGAATGTCTAACACAAAACCCTCCTAACCCGTGGATTTCATTCAAATCGTTAGAACCCTTTTCGAGAAACCGATCGGATATATATATATATATATATATACAATTTTTGCTCGTTTAATAAGAGTAGATTATAATTAATTATGTGTGATTTCACTAAAAATTCAAATTTCAATCAAATTAATCACAAAAATAAAAGCTTCAACAGCTTCATTACTATGCAACATTATTATTATTATTATTATAAGTTTTCTATAAAATATTGAAAGAGATGTACCTTTATTTCTTATTTTTTTATTGTAGGTTCTTAGCCTGTTTTTCTTCAAGGTGCCTCAGGTTTTTGTGGACACTGCTGCTGGTTTCCGATCTCTGTCTATTTTCAAAAGCCCTTCTTCTATCCACTTGGTTGCTCTCCATTCTTTTCGGCCCACTTGGATCCATTTATTTATATCCTGGCCCCTTACATCTTTGTTTCCTATCCTATCCCACATGCTGATACCAATTACAAATCTTAATGTTTTCATTTCTCTTGTTCTCTGGTTCTTTCAGTTTCAGTCCCATAAGTTATAACAAGATTCTCTGGTCATGAATGGATTTCTCCAGACCATATCTCGAAGATATCCAGATATTTTTGAATCCTTGATAGTTTGTTGTATAGATTTCGGTCACTGGTGAGGTATTTAAATGGCATCACTTGTTCTATGATGTTTCCTTCCAATTCTAGTTTTTTATCTTTTTTGTTTAATTTTATCAACTGGGTTTTTCAGTATTTTTGTTCAAATGCTCTCTGGTTGGTCGAGCGGTTGGGCGAGAACAATATGGGCTGGGCGCTCGCCCAACTGGGTAGAATCGACAAATGAATGCTTTCATTTCAAAGCGATCTAAGTGCCAAAAAAAAAAATATTTTTTCGTTTCAAAGTGATCTAAGTACCAACGCCAATGCCCTTCTAGTTCCAAATAATTTTCTGTTAGTTTTTATAGTCTCAGCATTCAAATATCTTCTTCCCAGGTACATACACGATTGGTGCCAGAGTAATTATGGTTTTGGATGTTCCTAAAAAAAAGCATAGTCACAGATTAGTGTTTGCCTAAATTATTATATAAACAGGTGCCCATCCCCCTAACATCATCCCCCCCCGGTTTCATGAAAAGTAACTGTTGTATAGTATAAGATTGGAGTAATTTTTGGAGACGGACTGGTAAATGAAATTGAGTGGATATTGATGAGGATGTCCAAAAAATGGATTTCCTTCACTGACTTTTGAAAACCCTGAAGAAGGAGGGAATAGCCTCGAAACGTCGGTTTATGAATAAAAAGATAGTATAAATTATCTTCTTTTTTTGGACTGCCTCATCAATATCCACTCAGTTGTATAGTATATTTGTTTTGTATTTTTGTTAGAATTATTCACTATTGTAAAAAAGAGTTTAGTTATAAATAAACATATAAAATATTTTTTTTTAGATAAATTAAGAATTAGTAAAGATTGTGGTGTTGGTGCAAGGTGAAACATCTTTAATAAAGATAAGAGTAAATAAATATTATTATTATTAATATATTTGTCTAGATTAATTTGTAACAACGCTTAGAGAAATTTCTCTAAAAAAATTACCCTCTTGCCTAGAATCGAACCGACGAACTCTTGAACTAAGGGCATGAGCTCTAGCCATTAGACCAATGTAACATTAATATTTATATCTTGATTTCTATTACTAAAACTATATATTTTTGATTTAGACTTTGTGTCGAGATAATATTGTATTCATTTGAACTAGAATGAAAATGAAAAAACACCAATAGATTTTAAATTAAGAAACATTAAATATATATTAATTAACGAGGCAAATTTGAAATATAATTGTCAGCTCGGATTTTAAACTGATGGCTCCAATCGATTTTCATTAACCAAGCAAATTTTAAATATAATTCTAATTTGGACTCGAATTTTGAAATGAAAGACTCCAATTCATTTTAAATTAAGAAACATTAAATATATTGATAATTGTTCTTACCCCCCCCCTCGCCACTCAAAAATTAAAGAGGCGAAACTTTTAAGAGACGATGTATTTTCGGTAGTTTACGGGTATACATTTGGAGTGTGGTTTTTTAAGAGGAATAAGATTTTTGGACCGAGACGCTGCCCGCCAGGCACCAGCCGGAGGGCCGAGCTTTAGGCGTGCACGCCCTCGAAGCTCGTTATTAATATTGATTTACTATGATCCTTAACTCATAGTAAATCAATATTAAATATAATATTTATTTACTCTTATCTTTAGACAAATTAATTTTTTTAACGTTAGTTTTATTTTTTTCTTAAAGGAATTTGAACCGCGAAAGTTAAATATAAAATATTTTGTTGATCTTATTTTGATAATCTTTATAATTAAATATGGCGCAGTCGGAATTCAATAAACCTGGACGATTAAATATAAATGGCAATATTGCTGTAAATTTTGAAAATTTTAGAGAAGAAATAATAATTTATTTTATAGCAATAACTCAAACCAAATTTAATTCTTGAAAATGTGTGTGAAAATATGACCAAAAATTTAGCGGTTCAAAAAGAAAATTATGATGTCACTACAAGGGGATTATAGAATTTGAGGAAGGAGAAAAAATATTGATTCAAGACGTTAACAGAAAAATTTGGAAGAAAGCAATAATTAAGAAAAAGTTAAAAATCAACTCAGATCGTATATTGTTGAGACAGAAGATTAACGGTGCTATAAAAGAAGTTCTGTTCATATCAAAATACTATGATAAAATAAAGTTTCTTTCAGAAAAAGGGAAATGTTGTATATGATTAATAGGGATTGTGGTGTTGGCGCAAGGTGAAACATATTTAATAAAGATAAAAGTAAATAAATATTATATGAAATATTCATTTACTATGAGTTAAGATTTCTAGGTCACTTGTTTCAAGTTAAAATTAAAAAAATTTATCTCTTGTATTTTTTTAATTTTAATGTGAAACAAGTGACCAAGAATCCTTAACTCATAGTAAATGAATATTTCATATAATATTTATTTACTTTTATCTTTAGATGTTGTATAGTATATTTGTTAGAATTATTCATTATTGTAAAAAAAATTTAGTTATAATTTTGTTGATCTAATTTTGATAATCTTTATTTACAATATAATTAAACAGTAACCCCCCCCCCCCCTTGTAGATATATATTTTATTTTATTCACTCCTAAAAAAGAGCTTTTTAATAACTTTTGTTGAAATTATATAGTTGGCCGTTTTCATTTTTAGCATATAATTCTAATTTTGTAACAATTTCCACCCCCCCCCCTCCCCCAGAAATTTCAATGACGCACTCTGGGTCTTAAACCCCCCCCCCCTTCTGTGGACACCCCTGTTATATACATTAATCAACATACACAAATCAAACAATATTCTATATTAAAAAAAATGCACATTTTCATAATAAAATAGAATTGAATAAAAATTGGAAGAAAAATTGAAGCATTTAACTTACAAAAAGAAGTGAAATCGCAGCAAAAACACTTACTGTGTAAAAAAAAAGCCGAGTTCGATTAATAAAAAAAAACACCGTTTGCCAAAAAAAGTAGTGAGATCTAATGTACTGGCAAGTTCATCATCATCAATTGAGTAAATTAGTGTAGAATATAAGTATCTTCAATATCTGACCAAAAACATAAATTTGAAAAAGAGGCCAAGTTCGGTACAAACGGCTTCGCCGACAAAAGAGTTTAATGTCTAAACGGGTACCAAGTTCCATAGCAGTTGATTAAATCATAGCTATAAGAATGTATAACGTTCATCAATTGATTTAAAAGAAAATTTGTTTAGTTCTTTGATATTGAATTTATAACTTGGCAAGTTATAATAGTCAATAAATTACCTGAATGTTTTCTACATTTGATTAAATCTCGAATCTAATGTAGGGAATTTTTGTCAAATATTGAGTGAAAATAATATTTGAACTTATATATTTCTAACTTGAAATAATGATATAAATAAATTTTAATTTTCTCATTAATATATCAATTGATACGTCAACAATAATTATTTTGACCTCGCTGATTTGAAAAAAGATATTTTTATCTCGCGAGACTACTGCGGACTACGCTATTGGAGTCTGCGGAGTATTAAGTCTGGACCAAGAGAGAAAAAGATGTGATCCACCCAGCTACAATCCAACGTCACCCCGCGTACAGCCCGCTAGACATTCGGATGGATCACCAAGTGAATCTGAAATCTCAGATGTTATATATTCAATCTCCCAGTCCAGAGCGCTATCAGAGCACATCTTTTTCTCTCTTGGTCCAGACTTAATACTCCGCAGACTCCAATAGCGTAATCCGCAGTAGTCTCGCGAGATAAAAATATCTTTTTTCAAATCAGCGCGGTCAAAATAATTCTTGTTGACGTATCAATTATTTTTTGATATATTAATGAGAAAATTAAAATTTATTCAATAAATTACGTTTAACGTAATGTTTAATACAAGCTTAAACTTTAACTTTGCTATTTGTTCTATTTTATACTAGAAACAATTTAGTTGGATATAAAACTTGACAAGTTATAAATTTAATAACAAAGAACGTAACAAATTTTCTTTTAAATCAATTAAAGAACGTTGTTCATCCCTATGGCTATGATTTAAGCAACTGCTATGGAACTTGGTACCGGTTTAGATCCCAACTTTTTTGTCGGCGAAGCCGGTTTGCACCGAATTTGGCCTCTTTTTCACATTTATGTTTAATTTTTGAAAAGTTTTATCCTTTAATTTATCTAAATAATTACATTTAAATATTTATATTAATAATTATTCAATATTTATAATAAATTATGTTTTTTTTTTTTAATGCAATCGAATGTAAGAAAGGGCGCACCAATAAAGATGCAGCCCCTATGGATCTCGAAAGACCCTTGCATTACCGAAGAGAAGGGAAAGTTGATTAAGTGAGAGGGTGGAGCTGTAGGTGTTTGTGCACCGGGTCGGTTTTTCATAAATTTCACCCCTTCATTTCGAGCACCGAAGAAGGGAAAGTTTCGGTTTTTCAATTTTCTCCTTTATTAATGTGCCAAGCTTTACCAGTATGCCAAATTTCAGCATTCTAGCTTGATTGTATTTTCACTACTATGTTAATTAAGCCTATAATAAATTTCACCCCTTCATTTTAGGTCCTGAAAAAGGGAAACTTTCACTTTTTTTATTTTTTTTACTTTAATTGTAGTCCAAACTCTACCAGTATGCCAAATTTCAGCATTCTACGATCAGCGGAAATACTTTAGGTTTTTGATATGTCAGTGAGTCAGTGTTAAAAATGGCACTTTTCAGAGATTAATAACTCAAGAACTATAATAGATTTATTCATCAAATTTGGGATTCTAGGTGTTCTAGTGGGCCTTATTATGTATGCAAAATTTCAAGTGTGTACGTCTAATATTTTTTGAGTTATGAGGGGTTCGAAAGTAGCTCGAAATGGTTCGTGGAAATATACACATGGCAGGTGAGTCACTCGTTCTTTTTCGAACTTGGCGGACAAACTGCCCTATATACATATATTCATGAATTGCTCATTTAATAATATAAGATAAGATCAGAGAGGTATACCTGACAAGGTAGCCAGTTGTACAGAATTGCTAAATTTGGTCTCGGGTTCGATTCAGTAAGCTAAAACTATATCGATATCTTTTCTGGTTTAAAAGATCTTGAAAAACTCTGAAAATACATTTTGGGATCAAATATCAAAAAACTCCTTCTTAGCGGTTATCCATGTCATTATAGGAAATACATTGTCAAAATTTCAGACCTCTAGCTCAAGCGGAATGGTCTGTAGGGTGTCAGTGACACCTGTCACCGAACTGTTTAGTTCCCCCTTTAGGGTTCGAATATCAAAAAAAACCTTCTTAGGGTCTATTCAGGTCATTATAGGAATGCACTATCAAAATTTCAGCCCTTTAGTTGAAGCGGTATGGTCTGTACGGGGTAGGTATATGAAACCTGTCACCTGACACCTGTCACGGAACTGTTTTATATAGAGAGATTAGAATAAAAAAATGAATCTTACCTGAAATGAATGATTTCTTATGAAAATACAAATATTCTCTATTTGAGAGTGAAGATCTCTTCTTGTTTTTTAATAAGATTTATTCAATTTTCTTCTCTTAAAGATCAAATATACCTATCTTAAGAAATAATATATATGAAAAAGTATTATAGATTAACAAATAGATAATATTTACTGTTTAAGAAGTCAAATTCCATTGATAAGTTAATGTTGTTAATCAATGTTTAATGAAATAGTTAGATGTCCATCCTTTCTAAGAGAAACATTTTATTCCATGTTATTCTGAATTGACAAGGGACTTCCTGTGTGCAGACGTCAAGACAGACAGACAGACAGAGAGCAAACAAACCGCTTAAATTGAAATTATTTCATAGAGAAATTATTAATGGGACCATCCACATAACTTGACCATACACCTGCTCAGGGTCGTTCTTGACTCATTGTGCGCCCTGGCCAGCAACTAAGGACATGCCACCCTTTCTGAAAAATACTAAACCTAACTGGGATGGCTCTTGCTTGACCACTAAACCATTATTTAACATATAAAATAATTTTTTTGCAACGAAATTTTCTCTGGAGAGAGACGGACTGGTAGAACTTTTAATCGAAAGTAATGGAAGGCACAGCCCAGGGGTAGGGAGGAAAGGAAAATTAACACATAATATCAAATAAGGTGTAATTTATTGGAATCCTTCCTCCTTTCCTTTCAAACCGACGTTTCAGATGATTGTTCCCTCCTTCTTCAGGGCTTCAAAGGGTCAATGAAGGAAACAATTAAAATGTTATCTTCCTCTCTCCACAGTAGTGTTTAACTACTCATTGTCGCTAACTTCCCTCAGAACTTTTAGCTACTATAATTTTGGAGTCTATAACTTAATACTAATACTAAGATATAACAGTATTTTATCTAGGTGTAACTCCAAAATCATAATAGATAAAAATCTGTAAAAATTCTGAAGGATAGCTAGTATTATAAGGATAAAGTTTACAGAGTTTCAAATATTTTGAACCATTACTTTGTCCGGAATAAAAAATTGATATTTCAATGCCAAAAACCCCATGTTATTTAGATGAGAATCATACATCTCTGTTCGGCAAAGGTCAAACTTGCGGGATATTTTCTTTTATTTATTTCGAACCATATGAGCCTCTGGGGGCATAAAAATTCGAAAATACCCAAAATAAAGATCACCCTAGCTTACATGTATATTTATTTTTATTAACCGACTTCAAAAAAGGAGGAGGTTCTCTATTCGACTGAATTTTTTTTTTTTTTTTTTGTGCCTATGTTACCTCATATCTCCGCCAATTGTCAACCGATTTTGAAATTTTTTTTGCATTGGGTCCAGTCTAGCTTCCGATTGGTCCCATTTTTTTTCGATTTTTTTCCATAGGTATTAGACCTTTTTTATTAGGTTTGTTTAGACCTAACCTCTTTGTTTATGAACCGATTTCGATGGTTCTTTTTTTATCCGATAGGGGGTGTCTTAGGGATGGTGTCATATTAATTTGGTCAAGTTCTGATGATATGATCACTATTAATGACATCACTAAAAAGAGAAAAATAAAAATAATTTTTAAGAAAAAATAAAAACCGACTTCAAAAAATTAAATGCAACAAATAAAATACACTAAAAGGTATAAAATAATTATTATCTTATTTAGTTACAACTAAACGACGAAATATTAACATGAAATTACTTTTTGAAGTCGGTGCCAAACATATACCTTTTATGAATCGCACTCGACGGATCTTACTTAGTACGTTTGGCGGGTACGCTCGCTTATAGGTATAGTTTGTTTGGCACCGACTTCAAAAAGTAATTTCATGTTAATATTTCGTCGTTTAGTTGTAACTAAATAAGATAATAATTATTCTATAGCTTTTAGTGTATTTTATTTGTTGCATTTAATTTTTTGAAGTCGGTTTTTAATTTTTTCTTAAAAATTATTTTAATACTTACCTCTTCTCAAAGCACAAACTATACCCGGATGTGGGGGACACAAATGTAATTCTCCTTGAGCCTCATCCAGATACACAGCTGTATATCTCTCAAAAATAAAACGATAAACATGTTTGTTTATTATTTTCTATAGCAATAATAACAATAAACACATTGTTGTTGCCATAGCAACCTAATTAGAATGAATTAATTAGTTATAATATATATCACATTCTTTCTATTTTGAATGACAATCTAGATTTGTGGATTCTAAACTTTTAATTTAAATTATTTTCATAGAACTTGGCTGCTACGCTGTTTTAGCCATTAGAGGGTAAATAAACTAAATTCGCGACCTCAGTCAAGTTTCATGAGAATAATTTAAATTAAAAGTTTAGAATCCACAAATTTAGATTGTCATTCAAAATGGAGAGAAAATGTGCTAATATATATTATATTAAAAATTAATTATTTCTATTTAGGTTACCATGCCAGCAACAATGTATTTAGATATTATTATTGATAGTTATAGAAAATAAACAAGCATGTTTATCGTTTTCAGGGCGGGATCTAGGTCTTTTGTCAGGGGATAAAGCTTGAATTTGACGCCCAATTGTTGATTTGTTTACCAAAAAAGAATTTAGTCTTTTTGATTTTAAGTCGATTCTTCCACGTTTTCAGTAGAGGTTGCCATTAATAGTCAAAACATCAAAAATGGAATGCAATAAGGTTATTCCTCTAGTATTAGATAATAATCGATCGTTATTTTTGATTTTAAGCCGATTCCTCCATGTCTTCAGCAATGGTTACCAATAATAATCGAAGCGTCAAAAATCTAATGTAGAATTGTTATTCCTCAAGTATTTGATGAGAATCGATCATTATTTTTGAATTAAAGTCAACATGAACTGCAAATTGCAAGTGATATCTGATTAATAATCTATCTATATATATATATATATAAAAAAGCCATTGTCATGTCATGTGGCGCATCAAAGAACGATGTGGTGAGAAAAAGCAGCTAATAGTTAGATTGTCAAATTTTCAAATAAAATATCTCTATATTCTCTATCTATAATATCTCTATATATTAATATATATATATATAAAAGCCATTGTCATGTCATGTGGCGCATCAAAGAACGATGTGGTGAGAAAAAGCAACTAATAGTTAGATTGTCAAATTTTTCAAATAAAATATCTCTATATTCTCTATCTATAATATCTCTATATATTAATATTAATATATTCCTCTATATAGCTTAGAATATTAGATTTACGGCGTGTCTCATTTGAAATTTTAAAATATATATTATATTTAAAATATATATTATACCGGGAAAATTAATTTTTTTTTGAATTTAAGAAAAATATAAATTCTTGAAATTTTAGCAGTCAAATTAATTTTAAAATATAAATATATATTATATATATTTAATTTACAATATAAGTTTTAATGAGATATGATTTAATGGAATAATGAGAATAATTCTTATTAGTTGAATAAAAGATTTCACTGTCGATGGTAACAGAATTGTTTTTATTTTAGGTTAAAAAATAAAATAAAATGAGAGAGTTCTGTTTTTTAATAATTTTTAATAATTTTAATAATTAAAAATTATTTTATTAAAAAACAGAAGACTCTCTCATTTTATTTTATTTTTTAACCTAAAAAGAATAATTCTTAATTTATTACTGCGCGGCTAATTTGAAATTTTAGTTTGTGTATTTAATTTAATAAAAAGATGCGCTTTCTTTGTGGGAAAAATTCAAGGATGATTGACCGAAGATTTCAGACGGTTGCACACGGATCGCATGTCGGATTTACTGGCTCTCCAAGATCTACAAAAGACACTGCTTTGTCATGGGTTAAAATGTCAGGACTTTTCTTTGCCTGATCCTGGCCGCCTTCCGGATGAAGTTGAGTTTCACGCAGACCAAGAGGAAATTCAAGGCAAAGAAAGGATAGAAAATTTGAATGTCGTTCAGAAAAAGGTATTTATTTTTTTGTGTTTCGAGTAGAATTAAAAGTTTTAGAACAAAAATATTTATTTATCCATGTTTTTCCCAAAGGTATTTCAGGAAATAATCGAAGCAGTAGAAACTACAGACTCAGCACTACGCCAGAGGTGTTATTTTCTGGATGGGCCCGGAGGTACAGGGAAAACATACCTATATAACACACTCATGAGCTATTTGCGAGGGAAAAAGAAGATTGTTTTGCCTTTCGCGACAACCGGAATAGCAGCGGATTTATTGAAAGGAGGGAGAACTGTCCATAGCGGATTTAAGTTACCTATCCCTATTAACGAAACTTCCATCTCAAACATGAAACCGCATTCAGTGGAGTCAAATGCTTTGAGGGAAGCAGCTCTAATAATAATTGATGAGGCGGCGATGCTGATGTGTCATGCCCTACGTTGCATTAACATACTGCTTCAGGAGGTGATGGGAAACAAGACACCATTCGGAGGGAAGGTGTTGATCCTTGGAGGTGATTTTCGACAAACCCTTCCTGTAGTTCCGAGGGGAGGCAAAGCAGATATCATAGCTGCCTCCATCAAGAGCTCCCCCTATGGAGACATTTCAAGGTGATGAAACTGTCGACTAATATGAGATCAAAAGGACAAGATGAATTTAATGAATGGCTTTTGAAAATTGGAGATGGCAAATTGAGTAGCGGTGACGATAACTTGGCCGATGATAATGTAAATATTCCTTTAACATTCGTAGAGGATAAAAATATTATAAGTGCAATTTATGGTTCCTCTATTAATGAGCATGATGTAGAAGGGCTGTCAATGAAGATAATTGTAACATGTAAGAATAAAGATGCCTTGGCACTAAATAACAAAATAATCGACCTGCTACCAACAAATGTTAAAATTTATAAGAGTGCTGATTCCATTATCACTGATAATCCTGAAAATCACAATACTTACCCCATTGAGTTTTTAAACGCACAAACTCCCTCAGGGATGCCACCACACATTCTTCATTTGAAAAGTGGTGGCTTGATCATGCTAATTAGAAATTTAAACGCTAAAAAGGGTCTCTGCAATGGCACACGACTGATAGTTAAGGAGCTATATACTAATTTTATTAAAGCAGAAATACTAACCGGTACTCGCAAAGGCGATGTGGTATTTTTACCTAGAATTAATATTGCACCAACTGACACGGATCTCCCGTTCACACTCAAGAGACGGCAGTTCCCCATCATCCCGGCCTTTGTCATAACAATAAATAAAGCACAAGGACAGTCTTTCAACAATGTGGGAATTTACTTGAAAGAGCCAGTTTTTTCACATGGCCAGTTATACGTTGCACTCACAAGGACGAGGTATAAGGAAAATTTGAAAATTTATATTCAAGATGGCGAGGCACAGGGCCATTTATCGAACAACGAAAATGTTTATACAAAAAATGTTGTTTATGAGGAAATATTCTGTTGACCCGGCTACAATAATATGTTTTTTTAACTTTATTCCCTTATCAATTGTTAGATGTTGAGTGTATGGTCGTATATTTATGTTATTTGTGTTTGTTTATTTGTTTTAATATAACTCTAATAAAGTTTTTTTTAATGTTTTTTTCGCCTTTTTTTATCGATTCTCATCATTCAACAAATTACTTTTCATTTCAAGTTATTATAGACGGCTAATAGCCATATCTCGAGACGCTGCCCGCCAGGGCCACCAGCTCGGAGCACGCCTGGTACTGCTATCTTACCTTAATATAATAATGAAATAGGTTTCCAACCGATCGGGAACTTCGAGAGAAATGGTTGTATGCTCTAATAAAGTATTTATAAAGCATTTACTGATATTTTTTTAATCTTTCTTTGATCAAAATTCATTATTCAAAAAAATATTTTTTTCAAAACATATAATTACGGACAGCTAATAATCACATCTCGAGACGCTGCCCGCCAGGGCCACCTGCCCGGAGGGCCGAGCGGTGCCGGGCGGGTACTGCTCGTAAAGGAATAAACATATTATTTTTTTATTGTTAAAGGATAAATAATTAATATATCCAGTACACACCAAGCCAGCAAAACATATTAATATTTCAAATGAATTTGGATAAAGTTTAGCAACGATCCGTTGCAGTTTATTTTTTGGGTGGGGGGTGGAGGGGTGAATTAGTTTCCTTTCATTTAAAACAAAAAGGAGAGCTTAAATGTAACTTATTATATAATACTAACCATGAATAAATGTAATTAACTTTTAATATTATTAATTACAGATTGGATGTTTTTAATGAATATTGTTGAATAATACCAAATTAATTTAATCCTTTGTGAAAGATAAACACAATATTATTTGTGTAACTTAATCCCTTAGAGAGGTTTATATAATCCACATATACGAGTACTAATGTCTGAAAGTTACATCTTTTGCCATTACCATATATTATTTCAATCGATTTTAGAGAAATAAGCCAATTTATATTAAACTTTATATCATAGGAGATTCAATAAATAAATATTTGGACATTTGTCGTTACTTATAATATCATCATCGAAAAGAGAATAATCAGTCCTAAGAATATTTTACTGGTCTCTGTTAGACTCTATCTAGGGCTGATATACATAATTTTTAATATTCAACATACTATAAGTAAATAAATTATGAAGTACATAGATATATTAAAACGATAAACATGTTTGTTTATTTTCTATATCAATAATAATAATAATAAATACATTATTGTTGCCATGGCAACCTAATTAAAATTAATTAATTAGTTAATATATATCCATTTTTCCCCTTGAATTTCGTTTTTAAAATTTGGTTAATATGTCGACTCCAGATAACGCAATTGTCCATTAATATATAGTATATCCCCCTCCCCGATAATTTTTCCGAATTTCCACTTAATGTTAATAATAATATTAATAATTAATACACTAACCATTTCCGCCTGCCTACAAATTTAATATGGAAGAACAAATTTAAGTCTCCGGAAAGGAAAACACACATTTAGAAATCTTGCGTTCGGCCTGTAATAATTAACGGATACAGCTCACCGGAAGATTGCAAGAACCATAAGTGGGAAGACATTATGCGACAGAATCTACAGTGAAGAACTCAGGAAGGGAAGTGGGATAAAAGATATAGTTGAATGGGTTAATGATCCAAAACGATATTGGGCCGAACAAGTGGAAACAATGTCTGACGACCGTCTCCCGAAGATCGTTCTCCATAACTGTCCAGGAGGGTATTGAACTGAAGCAGAGGCAGACCAAAGAAGGGAAGCTACGACCCCGAGGGCTGGAACAAATTGGATCAACAGACTGAACGTTCCTGTCATCTGATTGGCCATCCCAGCCCCTCCATTTACCATCTACTCTTTGTTAGTGGTAAAAAGCATTTACTTTGCGACATACAACCGGCCCTTAGGGTTAGTAACATACTTTTTTCGGTGGTAAACATGTCGAGTTTTGGGGCAAACAAAGACCATTTGCGGCACGTGATTATTTTCTTATTCAATCGAAGAAAAAGCAGCGGAAACACATCGAATACTTGTGGAAACATACTGTGCAGATACTCTATCTGTCGACACTTGCGATTCAGAAGCAATCAGTGACAATCGACCCAAACAGTTTCAAGATTCCGAATTGCTGCTGAAACCTGGCGAAACTGTTAATACAGAACGCTACCGACAACAAATGATTAATTAGAATCATACGTTGATCGAAAAACGACCAGTATGGGCTCGAAGGCATGGGAAGGTGATTTCGCATACAGTCACGCAGCAAAATTGGTCAAAGACACTCTGATAGCATTTGGAGGAGAAATATTACCCCACCATACCTTGCTCCTTCCGACTACCACCTGTTTTCATCCATGGTACACGCCCTTGTCGAGCAGCATTTCCATTCTTATGAAGACGTCCAAGAATGGCCCACGACTGGTTTTGTTCACGCGACTTTCAATTCTTTTGGAATGGCATTTTGAGTAAAATATATTTTTCCATTTTTCTCAAATTACTGAGTATTTTTATGAAAAAGTCCGCATTTTAAAGTTACAGACTTGTTAGATATATTAGAACGAAGAACATGTTTGTTTACTTTCCATTTCAATAGATAATAATAAATACATTGTTGTTGCCATGGCAACCTAATTAGAATTAATTAATTAGTATATATCAATGGCGGATCCAGGGGGGGGCGGATGGGGCGACCGCCCCCCAAAAGAGGCCCGTGTCTGGCGGGAGTGCAACACGTGCGTCGCACGCATAGGCCAAAAAACGGCGGCCAAATCGTCGACAGGGAATTTATAACAAATTGAAAATAAAGTTATATGTGTGTGTGTATTGGGGGGGCGGCGTCTCTGACCCCCCCGCTTGGACAATTCGATTGCGACACACTTTCGAGATAAAAAGTAGATCTTATATACATCGGGCACCTTATATACATTCTCCCCCCCCCCATAAAAAATTCCTGGATCCGCCCTTGGTATATATCAAGGATTAACTATATATTTTTTCTTAAAATACCACATCTCATATCGTTTAATATCTGTGAAAAATATTCCAATCGTCTTTTCTTACCTACTCTTTCATAATTCCTCTCATAGTCCAGTCAAATTGTGCTCAAATGGGGCCCTATGAGGAAAGTTGGGGTAGTTCTGATTTTTTGCATATTAATTAATGTTTTTTGGGGCGCTGAATCCAAATCTGAGGTCTCCCGCCAAAATTTCGTGTGGCAACATTGTAGAAAATTCAAAAAATTTATTTTTTGGCGGTTTTTCGCTTATAACTCGGAAACTATCAACTTTTTGTAAATAACCTTCCTATTAAAAATGAAAATTCATAAAATTTCCTACAAATTTTATTATTTAGGATTTTTTTCTCCGACCAACCCTTCGGGCTCAAGCGAAAAAATGCAGTTTTTCAAAACTTCAACCTCATTGCGCCACGGATTACCATTTATCCAATTAAGATGAAAATTTGTTTTAAATTGTAGCAAATTTAATCTAGTTTAAAAATGCATAGAGTGGTCTTTGTTGATAACGTGCCCCTTAATGATCAAAATGGGAAAATATCAAAAAAAGTGTGAGTTTTTGCGTGATTCGGGAGGGGGGGGGGGGCCTGCCGAGGTCGAAAACTTGGATTTTGCGATTGATCCGGAATGATTGGTCCGAGAAAAAAACCTAAATATGAAATTTGTAGGAAATTTTATGAATTTTCATTTTCAATAGGAAGCTTATTTAAGAAAAGTTGATAGTTTCCTAGTTATAAGCGAAAAACTGCCAAAAAATGGAAATTTTCAGCTTTGTTATATTTTCTACAATGTTTAGTCACGAAATTTTGGTGGGAGACCTCAGATTTGGCCCCAAAAAACATATATATGCAAAAAATCAGAACTAGCTCAAAACTTTCCTGATAAAAACACAATTTGACTGGACTATCAGTATTTCATCGTATTTTAACATGCACTCTACTCGTATTATCTGACCTCTTCTATTCTTCTGCAGAATGTTCTTTTTTTAACCGACTTCAAAAAGGAAGAGGTTCTCTATTCGACTGAATTTTTTTTTGTGCCAATTGTGAATCGATTTTGATGATTTTTTTTGCATTGGGTTCAGTCTAGTTTCAGATTGGTCCCGTTTTTTTTCATTGGTATTGGACCTTTTTTGATATGTTTGTTCAGGCATAACTTCTTTGTTTTTGAACCGATTTTAATGATTCTTTTTTTATTGGAAAGAGGGTACCTTAGGGGTGGTACCATATTAATTTGGTCAAGTTCTGAGGATACGATCAATGACGAAATAACGTAAATCTCCAATTCTTATAAGCAAATAATCGATATTATAATAAATAAAATCTTTTATAAAAAATCTTAAAACTTTAATTTAAAACCCGCAAACTTTTCGAGAGAATTTCTATATTTATGAATTGAATTTTATTATCATTCTCTGATTCATTCGCTCGACGCTTTCTCTTACGAGATGCATGCAAGATATTATATTAAGTCACTATTAATAACATCACTAAAAAGAGAAAAATAAAAATAATTTTTAGAAAAAAAAATAAAACCGACTTCAAAAAACTTAAATGCAACAAATAAAATAATAATAACTTAAAAATAAAATAAAATGCACTAAAAGGTATAAAATAATTATCTTATTTAGTTACAACAAAACGACGAAATATTAACATGAAATTACTTTTTGAAGTCGGTGCCAAACATATACATTTTATGAATCGCACTTGACGGATTTTACTTAGTACGTTTGGCGGGCACGCTCGCTTATAGTTATAGTTTGTTTGGCACCGACTTCAAAAAGTAATTTCATGTTAATATTTCATCGTTTAGTTGTAACTAAATAAGATAATTATTTTATACCTTTTAGTGGATTTTATTTTATTTTTACATTAAAATTATTTAATTTCTTGCATTTAAATTTTTTGAAGTCGGTTTAATTTTTTTCTAATCACCAATCCTGTTCAGAACTTCTTCATTTCAAATTATTACTATATACTCATTTAATCTTAAACATTCCCCAGGATCTCCATATTTCAAACTTCTTAATCGACAATATTCATATAGCATTCGTATTTTCTTAACTATAGTTAAAATAAATAATTATTATCATGTAACTTTTGATAATAATAATTGTAGAATTAACGTGAAATTACCAATAAATGGATTGACTCTTCAATTATTTAACACTCCTCTATATTTCAAAAGCCTCTAATTTCAACCTATAGAACAAGTTTTAAGCCCAAACATATAAATTCATCAGCTTATTATTATTATTATTAAATCCTTTACTCATTTGCTAAACTAATTGATAAGGAGTTTGTTTCCAAATGGGCTTATTCGGAATCATTGTAGGTAAGTCCACATTATTTTTGTCTGATATAGCAGGTACATCCAAAGAACACTCTATTCTATTAAAACGTTTACACCTTAATTATTAACTTATTACTTCATTAATTTAATTGTTTTAAACAACATTAACGTAAAAGATAAAGTATTATAAATTCACGTTTTATCTTCTTTTCATTTAATTAGTCTCATAGAATGAAATATATATCTATCTATAAAATTAAGGTTTTGTCTGTACATTGGTCCAAATCACGCCAAATTTTGGTTGCACACGTTTCAAGCAAAGTTATGAACGAAAACACCCTCAACAAAATTCCTGTATGTCTGTCTGTCTGTATGTCTGTTTCAGTGGTTTCCGCGAAAAGTTGCTCACGATTCACGTCAAAACGGCTGAAGGGATTATTATGAAATTTCATATTTGTATCAGAGGTATTCTAACTTACGTTTTTAGCTATATAACGTTTTGATATTTTGACCCCAAAAGGGGGTTTGGGGGTGCACGAATGAAAATTATCAAATAACTCTTAAACTATTAACTCTACGGCAAATGTTATAATGAGCAAAGTTGTAGGGAATGTGATTTCTGACAACTTTTGTTTAAAAAAATTCCCCCAAAAAAAGGGGGGGGGGGTGAAAAATATGTAAATTCTTGCCCTTGGAGCAAACTCAACCAAATTGTGTATATATAATCTGTGGGCCTCTAGGGAGCTAGAAATAAAAAAAACTAACCACCCAAAATGGGGGGGGGGGGTGAAAAAATGAAAATACTTGCTCTTGGACCAAACTCAACCAAATTTTGTATACATAATCTGTGAGTCACTAGAAGGCTAGAAATGCAAAATCTGGGTGCGGAGGGTGGTGCGGGGGTGTAATGGGGGTGGGGTGAGGAGTAAGGCGAAGTAGGGTGGAGGTGCATGGGGTGGGGTGGGGCCCAGAGGGCTAGGCGGGGGTGTGGTGCGCAGGGTTGGAGGGCTTGGGGTGGGGTCCGGTTTGGGTGGGGTGCGGGGTCCGGGGTGGGTGGGGTGCGGGTGGTGGAGTGGGGCAGGGGTTGGGAACGTGGGTTGGGGTGCTGGAGGGGTTTTAGGGGTGGGGGTGAGGGGGGTTATTGGATTAGGATGCGGAATGGAGTGTTGGGGGTGGGCATGGTGTGGGAGTGGGGGGTGCTAGGTGGGTTTCGGGGGATTGGGGGGTGAGGTGGGTTAGTGGGTTAGGGTGCGGAATGGAGTGTTGGGGTGGTGGTGTGGGGGCGGGGGTTGGGTATGGTGCGGGGTGGGGGATGCTGGGTGGGGTTTCGGGGGGGGGGGGGGGGGGGGTTCGAGTGCTGGGGGTCCAGGGGGCGTGCCTTCTGGCTAGTAAGAGGGCCGCCGAAGGCGGGCCTTGCAAGCTAGTTTTAATATATAAATAGCAGAACTTCGATTATCCGAGGTAATTGGGACTGGACAGACTTCGGATAACCAAAAACTCGGATAATAACAAAACCACCGTCATTTACGTCATTATAGGCTGATTTGGAGCCATGCTTACTTCAAAATCTATTTTATTTGATGATGTAACTTTTAATATTAAATATATTATGAATAAATTAAGAAGTACATACCTATAATAGTCAGAACGAAGAACATGTTTGTTTATTTTCAATAATAAGTACCTGGAGCCACCGAGCGATGCTCGGCAACTTTTTGCTTCAGTTAAAAGTTACATATTAATCTAGAAAGAATTTAATTTTTAGGACAGAATCTAAGATTTTAATATAAATATTATTAAATTGCGATATCAGAGGGGATTCAGGGGTTGTGAGCTGACTGCCCGGAAAGCAAGTTAGTTCTCAGGTTCGACTCCTGGGGGATGAATCCCCTCTGATATCGCAATTTAATAATATTTCAATTAAAATCTTAGATTCTGTCCTAAAAATTAAACTCTTTCTAGTTTAAAATTGATTTGTTAATCTGAACCCGAGTTCAGGAACCCGATTTTTGAAGTCGGTTTTTATTTTTTCTTAAAAATTTTTATTTTTCTCTTTTTAGTGATGTTATTAATAGTGATTATATCATCAGAACTTGACCAAATTAATATGACACCATCCCTAAGACATCCCCTTTCGGATATAAAAAGAACCATCGAAATCGGTTCATAAACAAAGAGGTTAGGTCTAAACAAACCTAATAAAAAAGGTCTAATACCTATGAAAAAAATACGAAAAAAAATGGGACCAATCGGAAGCTAGGCTGGACCCAATGCAAAAAAATTTTCAAAATCGGTTGAGAATTGGCGGAGATATGAGGTAACATAGGCACAAAAAAAAAAAAAAAAAAAAAAATTCAATCGAATAGAGAACCTCCTTCTTTTTTGAAGTCGGTTAAAAAGAATAAATAAAAACCATTTCAAGAGAATTACACATTGTCAAAAAATAGCATAAAAATAAATTATTTTGATTAATTTTGAAAAAATAATTAAAAGTGAGTTGGCTGGTTTAAAAGTGGCATGAATACTTATTGTGAGCTGATAATTATTTCCTTACTGTATTCCGATAAGCCTTTTATATATGGGTAAGATAAATAATACGCTTATTAAATTTTCGTTAATATTGCTATTAATATTATTTTCAAAAGAATTTTGTATTAAAATTGTCAGAATTTTTTTTCTTAAAAAGACACATTAAATAATAATTAGTGAATATTCAAACTTGTGTGAGACATGTTGTATGATCAGGTGGAAACTGCAGTTATATTAGCATGAAATTATTTTTATTTTTACATACCTAGTTCATTAATCAAAACTTACGAGCCAATGAAATCAGTTCGGTCATTTTTTCAATTATTAGATATTGAAGGAGACAATAAAAGAGTGTGTCTTCTGCTGGAATTATAAATTTTATTTATTTATAACGAGACTATAGTTTCGAGGGCTTTGCCCTCTTCATCAGTCTATTACAATGTATTCACAGGAATTAATTTATGAATGAAAGTATTACATTTTTCATGTGTTAAGGTTACCTTAACCTTAACACATGAAAAATGTAATACTTTCATTCATAAATTAATTCCTGTGAATACATTGTAATAGACTGATGAAGAGGGCAAAGCCCTCGAAACTATAGTCTCGTTATAAATAAATAAAATTTATAATTCCAGCAGAAGACACACTCTTTTATTGTCTCCTTCAATATATAAAAATTCTGCTACTCTCGGCAAAAACTTTCAATTTAATTATTAGATATGTAATCGGTGTTGTTCAATTTTCACCCACAAATGATATCTCACACATCACACATTTTAATACAGATAGGAATAAAAGTATCCTGTTTAAAATCATGGTGTTTTCTAAAGACAGTGTAGCGGCCCGTTCTTGCTCATGTGCCTCGAGCCTTGAGACACGGCCGCTAGATGACTCAGTCGGATCGTGGCGTCGTTTAGCATGAGTGAAATATTATCACCCATGCTATAACAGTTAAATAAATAATTAGTACTAATAATAGTGAAAATAATAATATGCTTTTTAAAACATTAAATAAAAATTAGAACGGTCAACTTATTAAACATTCAATAAGAGAGGAAAATAAAGTATTCGTCAAACAAATATATTACAAGTGACAAAACTATTAATAATATTCTATTCAGTATTACAACTATTAATATTTTTTTTTTTTTTTCTACCCCTTGGCCTCGGGAACTTGATGCCCATTTAGCCAGTCGTCACAGATTCACGTCGAATAGGTGTATAAACAAATAAAATAAAACTAAATAAAACAAAACTAATTAAAACAAAATAAACTAACAAAACAAATAACTAAAGTCGTCGGATTATAGTTGGAAACCAATGGAAACTAAATGTTTAATAAAGGAGTCCGCAGTTGGCCCTCCTTGGTCTAGAGATGCTAATAGGATCTCTGCACATGTGGGTAAATCATTTCTTCCTTTTATATTCAGGTATAAACGATCAATTTTTTGACTGTGTGTCACACAGCCCAGAAGTACGTGGTTAATATCGCCAATAGAAATGGAATCACAAGAGCAGTATGGATTATTTCTCTGGCCGATTTTGTGTAGGTATGCAGGTGTTATTGCATGTCCTAGTCTAAGTCGTATAATGTGAACTTTCAGTTTTCGATGAAGATCGAAGTTTTCAAACCACGGACGAACCGGGATTCTCGGACATACATTAAAGAAATGACGACCTTTTACCATACTTGATGACGACCACATATTCTGCCAACACCAGTAAATTCTCTTCTTGATTATTGAACGGATATCATTGGGCGTTAGATCAAATGAGTGTGGAATACCATCGGTTAGACAGGCCAGCCTATCAACCTCCTCATTTCCCGTAATGCCAGTGTGACTAGGTATCCATAGAATTTCAATTTCTTTCCCATCAACCCTGAGTTTATTTAATTCCTCTATAATATCTAAAATAATATAGGAAGGGTTTTTGTTTTTGGGGAAACCATTAATTGCCTTTAAAATCCCCAACGAGTCAGTACAGACCAGAAATTTGTTAAAATCATGAACATTTCTAATATATTGAACGGCCCTCAGAATGGCAAAGCCTTCGGCTGAATAGATGGAGGTTTCGAGTGGAAGTTTAAATATTTCCTTGAAACTTTTATTTGGACACCACAGAGCCGCGCCTACATGGGATTATTAATATTAAGAGCGTCAAACAATAATACTATCGTCGGGAAATTAAATGAATTGAAATGAGATTTAAAATTATTTGTGAAAATGAATCTGAAAATTTTTCAAGGTTTTCTAAAATGTCTCTTTAAATGACTTATGAGAGTTGGCCTTAGTGAGAAGGAATGTGTGCAGTGAGCACTAAAGGGCCTCTCCCTCGTATGTGCCCTTAAATGTTTTGTGAGATTTGATTTTTTTGAGAAACCTTGTTCACACTGACCACAGGTGAAGGGCTTCTCCCTGAATGTGTCTTTAAATGCTCTGTGAGATGAGATTTTTGTAAGAAGCGTTGTTCACACTGATCACAAGTAAAGGGCCTCTCCCCAGTATGTGTCCTTAAATGCCTTTTGAAATGAGCTTTCTTGAGAAGCGTTGTTTACACTGATCACAGCAAAAGGGCCTCTCCCTGTATGTATCCTTAAATGTCTTGTGAGAGCAGATTTATGTGAGAAGCGTTGTTCACATTGACCACAGTTAAAGGGCTTCTCCCCAGTATGTGTCCGAAAATGCCTTGTGAGATAAGTTATTTGTAAGAAGCGTCGTTTACACTTATCACAGCAAAAGGGCCTCTCCCTTGTACGTATCCTTTAATGCCTTGTGAGAATCGATGTCCACATTGACCACAACTAAAGGGCTTCTTCCCTGTATGTACCACCAAATGTTGAGTGAGCAATGAGCCCATCTATGAATTATACAGCAATGGATTGTACAATTAATTAAATTGAAAATTTTAGATAACAAAAAATATTAAGTTGGTCAAACAATACACTCGTCGGAAAATTAAATTGACATAATTATAAATTTCAAAGATATTCACAAGAGGTTGTAATCTACTAAATCCGAGATGGAATGGATTATTTATTTTTAAATATAAGTCAGAAGGGTTATTATCACACCCTCGGGAATCGAACCCGAGTGCCCAAATGACCAATTGGTTACTCTGTGAGGCGAACCAATCAGACAAATGTATAGCGCTAAATATTTTCCAAATCTTTATTTGTACTCTTTTATTTTTTTTTAATGATAATGATGAGAGAAGGAGTTACACCAAAAAGGTGCAACCCCTAAAGACCTGGGTTGACCCCTCCATCGTGAAAAGAAGGAGAAAGAATTTTATTTTTATAGGCAATATCTGCACGGTTTTTATGCGAATACAATATAATACTATGTTACTGAATTGTCCGTAACGACAATAACCTCGGGTGGGTTATTTACTTATTACTTAGACGGTACGGTTATTTGGTACGGCTATTTGGTGCACGCTGGTTCCAATTTCTACTTCATGGCCTTCTCTCTCTTGCCAATGTCGTCCCGTGTCGGATAACCTTAAGCCCACTCTCGAACAGTGTTTTTGTAGTTTAGAGAGCCCCCCCCCCCCATATAATTTATTTTAATATTCGTGCGTTGCTTTACAATATTAAAACATTTGGGGTTGATTAAAGAAATAAAAGGGATAGATTGAAGGAAACAATAAAAGAGTGTGTCTTCTGCTGGAATTATAAATTTTATTTATTTATAACGAGACTATAGTTTCGAGGACTTTGCCCTCTTCATCAGTCTATTACTAGGTTTGGCGGTTAATAATGTCCTTGTTTTCTAACAGATGGCATTTCGGTATTTTTCCACCAAACTCATCCAAATATTTTTTGGTTTTATAGTGTTGGTAATCACCTTTCAAAAGGCATATAACATGTCAACATTAGGTTCATTTGTGTATGAGATATTGGCTTGTAATCATGGCGGATTTTGTGCCGAAAAAGAGCATTTGCGGGAGGTGATGTTGCACTATTTTTTAATGAAGAAATCGGCTGCGGAAACGGCTCGTATTCTCGGGGGAGTTTATGGGGACCATGCTGCATCTGAAAAAATCTGCCAACGTTGGTTTGGACGGTTTCGAAGTGGTGATTTTGATGTAGTACAATGGATTCACAGGAATTAATTTATGAATCCTGTGAATCCATTGTAATAGACTGATGAAGAGGGCAAAGCCCTCGAAACTATAGTCTCGTTATAAATAAATAAAATTTATAATTCCAGCAGAAGACACACTCTTTTATTGTCTCCTTCAATATATAAAAATTCTGCTACTCTCGGCAAAAAACTTTCAATTTAATAAAAGGAATAGAAGTAGACAAATTCTAGGTTCAAATGCAGTTATCCAAAATAAGGGTTAGGAATCTTATTTTTGAAGTTTTATTTTATGCAGTCAACTTATTGATACATGCCCAATTAATTTTTTTATCTTAAAATAAATAATACAAATTAAATGAACAATTACAAAAATAATCGAAATATTAAAACTTAATTAAAATATCTTTGATTAATTAAAATATATTAAAATAAATTATATTTGAAATAAGATTATTCAAATTAACATTATTAATTATTATTATATTTTTCCTTATATAATATATGTAATGAGAATATTATAATTAAATTGAAAATGTGCTTATGAATGCGGAAATGTTGTTATTGGTGTTGTCTTGATTAATAAATTCCAGATTCCTTGCCAACCCAGTCCAGGTGGGATGAAACCCGAGTCAACACAATTGGATATCCAATTTCGCAAGACTCGGATATAAAGGACGCGAGCCCGACCAAGGTCCAGCCTCCATCATCTTCTTGGACCACCAAAGGATCGCCCGAATCGCCCTACACAAAAACAACGTTTACAATTAAAATTCCTTAAACAAAATATCTTCCATTAAAGTAAAAAAAATTTCAAAATATAAGATTCTAGGTAGATTTTACAAAAATTAAAGACATTTTTAAAAAATATTAACTTTACTTTATTTACAGATGTTTCACCAAAAACCTACGAGTGACATCTTCACTCCCTATTGGGAAACTAAGAATTCCGAAACGCTATCTGGCGGTATAAATTGAAACTATCCACTGTAGGGCAAAAAATCAAGTCACGTCCCTACCAAGACTCCCAATACTTACTTTGCAGGCACTTTTATGCCCCGTTCCCGACAAACAGACATTGTCCTCGGTAATTTTACCACCGTAAATTGTTGCACACAAATCATTATCTTCGATAATTTGCTCAATATAATGCAAATGGGTGCCAATTCCAGGTGAATCTAAAAAATAAAATAAAATATATAATTAATGTGATGCTAAACTTCTATATAAGATTCCTGGATAGTTGTGTGATTATTCAATTTTTTCTGGAATATTTTTACACGCTTTATATTAGCTTCACTTGTAACTTGTAACTTGTAACAAACCCGATCTAGAAAGTCGATTTTATCCTACTTCTAATTGTCGTATCGATTTGAAACTCTGGATGTAATTGTATGTAATTCAGGGGACAATACAATAATTTTAAACAATCGAGCTGAAAAAATTAACCTGGGGGAGGGGGGGTGGAATTCTGAAATTAAAGCCCCCTTTTGGTCTAAACTCAACCAAAATTTTTATCCATCATCTGTGGGCCCCCAGACGGGTAGAAAATACAAAAAATAACTATAGAGAGGGACGAGATTTGGAAATTATAGCCCCCTTTTGGTCTAAACTCAACCAGAATTTGTATACATCATTTGTGGGCCTAAAAAGTAAAATACAATAACTATAGAGAGGGGCGAGATTTGGAAATTATAGTCCCCTTTTGGTCTAAACTCAACCGAAATTTTTATACATCATCTGTGGGCGCTCAGAAGAGTAAATATACAAAAATAACTATGGAGGGGGGCGATATTTGGAAATTATAGCCCCCTTTGTTCTAAACTCAATCGAAATTTTTATACATCATCTGTGATCCCCAGAATGGTAACAATACAAAAAAATAACAAAATGTGGTGAAATTGGGAAAATATACTAAATTTAGTTTTAGTTTAACGAAATACGCCTAGAATTGTACCTATTTTAAAACTAAAATGTACAAAATAATAAAATAAACTTTTTTATGTCCAATAACAAAAACAAAAAGCGTAGGGCACTTTGTCGAAATTGATTAAGTACTTGCTTCTCAACGAAACTCCCCACACTTTTTGAATTTATGTTTATTACATTATTTTGTATTTTTTATCGCATTACTGACAAAAGCGTGTTTTTTAGTTATTTTAAACCATAATTTATTTGGAATTAAGATTTTGGGACTTTGAGTTAAGATTTTGGGACTTTGAGAAACAGTGTAATCGATTTAGGTAATAATATTACTAATAACACTACTCGACAAATATTAGATAACAATTTTTATCGGAAAATCTAAAAATTGAAAATAGTAGCATTTTTTACAACAGTTGTCAGATTTTTGAGATGTTTTTAATCAAAGCCCCTGAAGAAGTTTATTTTGACTGAAATCATAATATGTGAAAGTTTTATTTTTTAAAATAGCAGGTTTAAAATCATATTTAAAGTATATATCGATATTTACCATTGTTCGTCATTCCCCAGCCACTAAGTAACGCTTTTCTTCCTTCTAAAGGGTCAATATGGCGTATTGGCAAACGAATCGATTTCACATATTCTAAAAAATAAAGTAAAAATTATTAGAATCTTAATAAACCTTAAAATATATTTATTTTCTTGTATATATATCATTTTCAAATAAATACAAATCTTTATATATATATATAATAAAAAACAATCTGAAAACGTAAACGTTTCAGGAGAAATTCTTTCATATCAATGTAATTTTGCTTTAAAAAAAAGAAATGATAAAAAATAAAATACAGATTATCTTGGCCAGACAATGAAGTAGGTCTGTACTTTTTATCTATAAGAACAAAGAAGTACACACCTATCCGTTACCCAACTATTTAAAATAATATAAGGGCTGAAGGGTTGTTTATTAGTGAGGGGTTGAATCCGCTGATAAGGTGGATGAAGGTGGAGAGGCCATATTGTAATATTCCCAGTCGATGTTTAATCCGACACTGCCTGAGACACATTGTCCCTATCCCTATCTCTCTCTCCCCCTTATATACCTTTCAATACTATCCCTATCTCCACCCTATATACCCCTACCATTGTCCTTATCTAACCCCTCTTACTCTCTATCTCTTTTCCTCTTACTATCTACTCTATACCCTTCGAGAGCAATTAGTCCAATATATTATTAGCTTATCTTCCGAGATAATCTTGATCGGCTTAGAATAATACGTCATATGTTTTTATTTATCACTTTTAATTATTTAGCAGTGTTTAAAGCATATGATGACAATAATGAAAATATTATTAACTTTAAAAAATTCCTATAGAAATTCCAAGAGAGATGGTCTACTACTTGATCTGAGAAGTTTTGGATTATTTTTATTATGTCAGAAGAGTTGATTCACTCCTTCGGGAAGCGACCGAACTTGATAAAAACAACAAATATAAATATTTACAAAAAATTATTTTCTTAAAAGTATTAAAAAAAAGTCCCATGTTTATCTGATGTTTGACTGTTTGTTAATTGAATATTTAATGTTTAGAATTTTGATAATTTCTTGAATTGATCTTTTTTTTTTTGGTTTTCATTTTTTTTTTTATAAATTCAAATGGACGAACGGATTATTGACAAATTACTCCACTGGAGTGAATGTTTAATGCAAAACTGGAATCTTCTCAATTTAAGATACCTACAAAACCTGCTGCAGGTTGTAATAAGAGGTATACTTACTTGATAATATCTATTAATACACAACAATTTGTTTTAAAAATAATCAATTATCGAAAAATAAATAAATAATAATTGTTTTTAAATAAAATTTAATTATGGTTTCAAATTTCTAATCATTTCTTAATTGTCATCATAATATAAATCTGATACTATTAAATGAGAAATTCTTGTATAAATTTTATTAAATAAAATATAATATCCGGGCTTTAACTAAAATTTTGAGATTGGAAAAGATAGAACAAATATTAATTTTAGAAATTATCGAAATTTTAAACATACAAAAAATTTAATTAACAAGAAGTCAGATATATATGGGACTGATTTTGTAATAATATTATAAAAATAATTTTTATTAAATACTAGATAACGACCGGGCTTTCAGTCCTACTTCATCTAGCATCTGGCGGGGGTAGTCTCGTTCCGAGAATTATTTTTCAAATTAACTGAGAAAATATTGAATTGATTCCGAAAATGATTATACATAATTGAGAATCTGGCATCTTCTTAACAAAAGATTCTAGCGGTAGTGCTGCCATCTAGTGTATATCTAAGTAATTGAAGTAACCTACTTATTCTGCCATCTATATCTATCTAAGTAAACTACTAGGTACCTACGTACCTACCGAATTATTTATTTTATTAAAATAATTGCTGCGTCGCCCGCCTTTAGCGGACTTCTTAGTAGTCAAGGTGCTTCAACCTCTGGACCTCCACGTCACTTGAACACTCCTTCTCCACCACTCCAAACCACTCTCCATCTCACCGACTCTCTCCTCAACCCTGGAACTTCTCCTCTGCCTCTGATCACTTTCCACCCCACCAAACCTCACCCTTTGGTTCTCCTGGTAAACAAATAATTCAAGCAGCAGCACTATTGGCAAATGATTCAAGCTTGACTTACGGACGGACAATTCTATTTTATTAATATAGATTTATTTTTTTATTCTCATTCAATATAATTTTAACACTAAGACAATATTGTATCATTGTCTATTTTCAAAATATTGATTTGCTTATAAAATTGCTCTATCATTCATTTTTTAAAGCATCTATATTTTTCAAAATTTTAATTGATAATTTCTCGTAAACGTTTCTAGATTGTTCTATATAAAAGATTTCTATTTATTTATTAACTCAAAACAAATAATAAAATGTTTTCAGTATACCTACCATTTTGAAGCAATGTCGGGAAAAATACAAGTCCAATATCGTTGGCTAAATTCGATGGATTATAGTATGGATGTAAAACACTTGTTGTCGAAATGGCTGTTTGTCCGCCCTCGAAGGGATTTAAAGAGCCGACTCTTCCGACAAAGGTGGAAACCCCGTCGATGCAATGTCCGGTTGTGACAACCCACGTTTCAGAAATCAAAGCCCCGGCGCAGAAATAGTACTTTTCCATCTGCAATGCCACTTGCCATGGAAATTGAGCTAGAGAGGCCTCCGCCCCGCCTGCTAATTGGGGAGATTTATCTAAAAAATATAAAAATTAGTATAAATTAATCGCTATTAAATATAGTATCTCAATATATAGAGTTTGTAACGTTTTTGAATCACACTCAGAACTTCAAGTACTTAAAGTAAAGTATTTTTTCCTTTTATAACTTCAAAACTAAGTATGTAAGTACTTCTTGCTCGATAATTTTCTGCTTTAGTTAAAATTCGGACTTTTCCATATGAAATTCAGAATTTATTAATAAATAGTTGAAAAAATAGAAAAAAAAGTTAAGGAAAAGTTTGAATTTAATTTAACTCTCAGGAAACGTCTTCAGATAAAAAGCTAAAATTTGGTGCATTGTAAGATATTTGCAAACCAATTTTCAGCTCACTAACTAAAACCTTTCAAGATTGGCATTTTGTACTTCCAGAAAACGTTTTCAGGTAAAGAATTAAAATTTGGAGCATTCTAAAATATTTGCGTACCAATTTTCAGCTCATCAAATAAAACGTTTCAAGATTGGCATTTGTACTCTCAGGATACGTTTTCAGGTAAAAATCTAAAATTTGGTGCATTGTAAGATGTTTGAGTACCAATTTTCAGCTCATTAACTAAAACCTTTCAAGATTGGCATTTTGTACTTCCAGAAACCGTTTTCAGGTAAACAACTAAAATTTGGAGCATTCTAAGATATTTGCGTACCAATTTTCAGCTCATCAAATAAAACGTTTTAAGATTGGCATTTGTACTCTCAGGATACGTTTTCAGGTAAAAATCTAAAATTTAGTGCATTGAAAGATATTTGAGTACCAATTTTTAGCTCATTAACTAAAACGTTTCAAGATTAGCATTTTGTACTCTCAGGAAAATCATGACATGAAAAAATTGTTTGCTGATGAAGAATGGTTGTCAAGATTGGCTTATCTAGCCGACATTTTTGACAAACTCAACACACTGAACTTGGGACTTCAGGGACCAAACACAACAGCCTTCACAGCCAGTGACAAAATAAACTCCTTCAAGAGAAAGTTGGTCCTGTTTTGTTCACAAATACAGGAGGAGAATTTATTTGCATTTCCCACTCTATCATCATTTTTTGAAGAAAATGAAATATCTCCAAAGCCAGATGTGGTTGCAGATATCATTGTTCACTTGGAAGGCCTTCAAAAAAGCTTTAAGAAGTATTTCTCTGAAGATTATTCAAAAGTGGACTGGATCAGAAATCCTTTTTCGGGAACCTCACCAAATGAATTGGAACTAAAAGAAAGTTTTATCGATCTTACAGAAGATAGTTCCATGAAAGATTATTTTAAAGAGAAATCTTTAATTAACTTCTGGATCGGATGTAAAACCGAGTACCCTTTGATCTTCCGGCAAGCTCTGCTATTTTTGATGCCATTTGTTACGAGTTACTTGTGTGAGAGTGGATTTTCTGAACTCTTGTACATAAAAAATAAACATAGAAGCAGAATAAGTGTTGAAGAGGACTTAAGAGTGAAGATAAGTTCCATTACTCCTAATGTTGATATTTTAATCACAGGCAAACAACAACAAGTTTCGCACTAAAGACTATAAAAGTATATTTTGTATGATGATTAATTTTTTGCTGAGTTTGTACTAATTTTTTATTTGTATGTTTTTAGACCTATGGGTAATAAATAAAACTGTAAATTAATACCATTTTAATCTTTTTATTTCTCCTTTATTATAAGCATGTTATAAATAAACAAATATCTAACCATTAAATATGAAGTTTTCTCAGGAATTTAATTCAAAAAGCCTTTGAACACTTTTAGAAGAGTAAATATTATACGTTTATTAAAACATTTAGGTCTGGTGGTACGCCAAATTTTTCAAAAAGTCAAGTGGTACGCAGGTGCAAAAAGGTTGGGAACCCTGTTCTAGACATCTTAAAGAGAGTGAGTGTCCTATCTGGGTAGTGGGTTTCAATTTTTTTTTTTTTTTTTAATTCTTTAAATAAATTTTCGCTTTTTTTGATTTTACTAAGTTTTTTTTTATTTGAACTTGGCAAAATATTTTTTAAAGAATTTTTCTTTTATATATCTGAATAGCAAGTGGATTTGAAAAAAAAATAAAAATTAAGTAAAAATAAGGAATATTCATTAAAGGGTTAAAATATTTTTTGTGTTTTGTTTGTACTGAACCCCGGCAGCCCCTTGCACCCCTGCACTCGAAACGCAAGCTTACGTGGGTGTTATTCTCACCACTGCTTTTTGATAAAGATCAAATCAGCTTTAAAAAAAATTAAATAAATAAATTACCATGAGTATTTAATGGAGCGATATATTTTCTACTATTAAAATCCGATAGAATTTTTCTTTTAGGAATCAAAGCCTGAAAATCAACAAAAATATTTTAATTTAATATAGACATTAGACATATATAGAGAAAAATAATTAATATAGAAATTAAATTGTTACTTAAAACCCACATATTTAATTATAGCTATTTATTGATTACAAAAGAAATAAAGACATATAATATAGAGAAAAATAATTAATACAGAAAATTTCAAATATAGAAATTAAATTGTTACTTAAAACCCACATATTTAATTATTTAATCACAAAACAATTAATACAATATAATTATTAGTTATAATTTGTTTATTTAATTATTTTGCAATCAATAAATAGTTATAATTAAATATGTGGCTTTTAAATAACAATTTAATTTCTTCATAAATTTAATCACAAAAATACAAGCTTTTAACACTTTTTAAATTAAAGTATGCTAGCAATCTATTTTGACAGGAAAATAGAAAATCAAACAATTCTCATCGATTTACGCAACGTTTCGCCAATTTTATTTCGGCTTCATCAGATACGTCTCAATGATTACAATTTAATTATGATATTATAAACAGATATTTCTAAATCAATTGTCCCTAATTCTTTATACAGTATATTTTAACCAATTCTTTTGTCTTTGGCTCTCTATATATACTAATAATTAAATAATTATTCAGGCCATATACATATGGGAGCCAAAGTACAAAAGAATTGGTGGAAATATACTTTAAAAAGAATCAGGGACAATTGATTCAGAAATATCTGCATATCTCTTTATAATATTATAATTAAATTGTAATCATTGAGACGCCTGATGAAGCCGAAATAAAATTGGTGAAACGTTGCATAAATCGATGAGAATTGTTTGATTTTCTACTTTCCTGTCCAAATAGATACCTACTTGTTAACATACTTAATTCACTAAATAATCTGGATGCGAAGGAGTTTAATAATTTAACAGTTAGGTATATTAGTATATAACGAATAATTAACGAATTATTTGATGATAAAACAATTACTACAATATAATTATTAGTTAAAATTTGTTTATTTAATTATTTTGCAATCAATAAATAGTTATAATTAAATATGTGGGATTTAATTAACAATTTAATTTCTACACAAATTCAATCACAAAAATAAAAACGTTAACAGTTATAGTATTAAAATAGTATATAAGGAATAAAATTATTTATATACCTGACTCCAAGTAATAATCAAAATTAAAATTGAAATGGTAATCTTCATGTTTGAAATAATGATCAAAAGAGCAATTATCACTCTCGATATATATAGAGTTAAGCGTTTTAAGTTTTTATATCCAATCCAATATAAATATCCAATCAATCATATTCAAGATAAAAGCTATTTCCAAATTTAATAAAAAAATATAATGTTATAAGTCGTATAAATATTACTTACTAGTATATAATTAAATCATTCAAAAAAGGGATTTTTTTAAAAAAAAGTTTTTTTTTATTAATTAAGTTTTTAGCATTCGCACTTTTTATGATTTTCAAATGAGATAATAATCCGTTAAGCTAAAAAAAGGCTCATTTGAAGTATAGGTACTTGAATCGTGAATTAATATTTTTTAGTTTATCGTTTATAAAAAAAATATTATTATTATTATTATTATTTTAATTCATTTGTTTGAAATATCTGAAAATCCCTAAAATGATTTTAACTGAAAAGATTTTGCTTTTCCGAGAATAGCAGAATTGTTAATTCATAAAGAGAAATTAGTCCTCTGCTTGATGGAAAAAAATACAAGAAATTCCATTTGAAGTCAAAGTTGTAGAGAATGTAATTTTTGACATTTTATTTGAAAGAAATTTAGAAAATACTCGTAACAACCCGAAATGGGAGGGAGGAATGGTCAAAAAATGAAAATTCTAGGTCTTTGAACCAACTCAACCAAATTTTGTATACATAATCCTGTGGGCACCCAGAAGGCTAGAAATGCAAAAACTCAACAGCCAAAATAGAGAGGGAAGGTCAAAAAATGAAATTTCTAGCCCTTTGGACCAAAAATCAACTAAATTTTGTAAACATAATCGGTGGGCCTCTAATGGGAGGGCTAGAAATTTTATTTATTTATTTATTTATTTATTTATTTATTAACGGGCAGTCACACCCTTTTTCACAAATCACAAGTACATGTATATAAATAGTAAAGTATGAGAAAAAAAATAATATAAAAATAAAGTATAAATGACAAAGACAATAGGAAAAGATAGATGATAACATAAACATATTATAATTATAAAACAAAGTCCAATGATAAAGGTATAAAAAAAAAAAAAATTTATAGATTATTAGTTAAATATATAAAAAAAAACATAAATAGACTTAATACAAATTATATAAATTTGAAATATAAATTCAGAACAAGATTATAAATCTAATATAAGTAGATATAAATACAAAAAACAATAAATAAACTTAGTACAATTTATATAAATTTAAAATATAAATTCAGAACACAACATAAATCTAATATAATTAAATATAAATATAAAAACAAAGTAAACTTAAAATAAATTATATAAATTTAAATCATAATATCAGAACATAAATATAAATTTAAATCATTTAGATCAACCATGGCAAAAAAACACAATTAACGCCAATTAATTAAGATTTGATTTACCCACACTATAATATGCTAGAGAGCTTGGACCTAAAAGTTCTGAGACTATCACTGAAGAAGTCAACCTGGCAACTAACTTTGGTTCCAAGTCGATGAAGTCTGTTAATTGGTGAGTTATACATATAATTTGTAACAGAGGTTGGGGTGTAAAATAATGGGCAGAAACGGGTTGATTTGCTAGGTATATGGAAATTGATCAATTCTAATAGTTCGTTACAACTAGTCATGTTGTTTATAATCTTATAAAGAAATATTAAATCAAATTTTGAGCGTCTTAATTCCAAAGAAGATAAGTTTAATTGAATGGAAAGATCATTTATTGGAGCGTCGCGATATGTATAACCCAGTCTACAGCCTACCAGTCTTAGAAATTTATTTTGAATTTTTTCGAGTTGTCCTATGTAACTATTGTAGTAAGGTGACCAGATGACTGTAGCATATTCTAATATTGGGCGGACTAGGGATGTATAAAGTAAGGTAGTGGTTGTTATATTAAAATCCTTAGAATGTCTTAATATAAAAAACAGTAATCTATTAGCTCTATTAGCAATGCTATCAATATTATATCGAAAGGTCAATGATTTGTCGAAATAAATGCCCAGATCCTTGACAATAGTACATCTATTAATCGCAACACCATCTATCGAGTATGCATAAGTTATATCGTTTCTGGTTCTATTGAAGGAGATAACATTACATTTACCAATGTTCAAAGTCATAGAGTTGGTATTACACCACTTTTGAACTTCATTTAGTTTCTCTTGCAAAAACATGCAGTCCATAGATGTTTCAACCCTATGAAAGATTTTGAGATCATCAGCAAACATCAGAAAGTCAATGTTATTTAACGGGAGAGAAATATCGTTAATGAAAAGATTGAATAGAAAAGGGCCCAAATGAGAGCCTTGAGGAACACCTGAGGAGGCAGTAAAAGGGTAGGAGCTATAGGATTTTAGTTTAACAATTTGTGTTCTGTTAGTTAGGTAAGAAGTGAACCATTGTAGAAGGGAACCGTGAAAACCATATAATGATAATTTCTTTATAAGGTAGGAGTGATTGACTCTATCAAATGCCTTAGAAAAGTCAGTGTAGATAACATCTACTTGACATTTATTATCAAAGGAATCAAGGATATAATTTTGTAAAAGGAAAAGGTTAGTGGTAGTAGATTTCCCGCTTATAAAGCCATGCTGTTGTTTAACAATAATATTTTTGAATGATGGTGTAATTTTATCTAAGATTATAGATTCAAATAATTTGGCAATAGAAGACTGAATGGTAATAGGGCGGTAATTATTAATATTTGATTTTGTCACCATTTTTGAAAATAGGTATTACATGACTTTGCTTAAGGACTTCGGGAAATCGGTTGGAGAGTGACCGAAGACGGGGAAGAAGGTCCGGGTGTGCTGGAGAGTGACCAGATTTTAAACATTACGTCAATTCTTTTTTTACTTTATCCAATGCGAAGCATGGGAGAAAGTATTGGAATCGCTCTCGCGGCAAGCGCGACTTCAAAGGGTCCTCAGGTAAAGACTACGGAACCCATGGACTCAATTAAGGTCACAAATTGAAGTATTCAATGAGATTGAATTTTAGCACGTGGCGGTTTTGCCAAAAATTACCTGGAATCTCGTCGAGAGGCCAAAAAGTGCCATTTTTTTTGGAAGTGCGTGGGGATGTATGTATGTATGTATGTATGTATGTGTGTGTGTTATCGTTTTTTTCGTCCACGATTTTTTCCACACCTTTGCGCTGATTGAAATGAAATTGAAAACCTACCATTAGTTTAACAAAATGAAGCGCTGATTAGTTTTTGGTACATATCGGTCCACAAACATTAGTACTTTATTTCAGTTTTTTTTTAGTTTTTTCTAAATATCTTGAAAATGACTTAACCAATTTTGAGGAAATTTAATATCCTAATTAAGTACCTTGGGGACCACAAAAAAGGTTAAATAAAGTTTTTAGTAAAATTATATTTTAAAGTACTTTACTCAAGAACATATTAATATTTCAAATGAATTTGGATAAAGTTTAGCAACGATCCGTTGCAGTTTATTTTCCTTGGGAGCCCCCTAAAAAATTCAAATTCCGGCGTCTATGAATATATCAGTGGCGGTTGGTGACTTTTCAACCAGGGGATGCTGTCTAAAAAGTACTCTTTAGTTTTTGAAATTTTATTTTAATCTTGGATTTTTTTTTTGCAAATTTAATCGAACACGGCATCATTTTCGTTTTTTCCAAATTTAACATTAGATTTTTTAAAAATATATTTTGGGATCTTCGGCCCCAAACGGATACTGCTTTTTGCGAGTAAGGGTAGGAGTCAGAAATTAATTCTTGTGAGATAAACTCCACAGTCCCTGGAGATACAAAGGACCATCTTCCACAATGAATCAGCCTGTCCTAATAAGAAAAGCTTTTTCTTCTAAATCTATTGCTTTAAAAGTAACCTATGATTTGTCTAAGCACTATTAGTTATTTTTTTATTTTTTATTTTTTTATAAATTTTATTAAACCAATTATTTTACATGAATTTATGCATACATTGTTTTTGAGCTTCGACTCCGGAGATTACTTCTCCACCATCGAATGTCCTTGATCATCTTTTAGTCCTTATTTTTAATAAGAGGAAAAAACTAATTAAAGAAAAAAACCTCTTTTCCGATAATTATTTCAATTCAATTATTGAATCAATCCAATTTCCACTATTAGTTATTTATAAATTTTATTAAACCATTTATTTTACATGAATTTATGCATACATTGTTTTTGAGCTTCGACTCCGGAGATTACTTCTCCACCATCGAATGTCCTTGATCATCTTTTAGTCGTTATTTTTACTAAGAGGAAAAAACTAATTAAAGAAAAAAACCTCTTTTCCGATAATTATTTCAATTCAATTATTGAATCAATCCAATTTCCACTATTAGTTATTTATAAATTTTATTAAACCATTTATTTTACATGAATTTATGCATACATTGTTTTTGAGCTTCAACTCCGGAGATTACTTCTCCACCATCGAATGTCCTTGATCATCTTTTAGTCGTTATTTTTACTAAGAGGAAAAAACTAATTAAAGAAAAAAACCTCTTTTCCGATAATTATTTCAATTCAATTATTGAATCAATCCAATTTCCACTATTAGTTATTTATAAATTTTATTAAACCAATTTATTTTACATGAATTTATGCATACATTGTTTTTGAGCTTCAACTCCGGAGATTACTTCTCCACCATCGAATGTCCTTGATCATCTTTTAGTCGTTATTTTTACTAAGAGGAAAAAACTAATTAAAGAAAAAAACCTCTTTTCCGATAATTATTTCAATTCAATTATTGAATCAATCCAATTTCCACTATTAGTTATTTTTATTATTAAACCAATTATTTTACATGAATTTATGCATACATTGTTTTTGAGCTTCGATCCACATTTATTGAATCACAACTTGAGAGACTCTCGGGTATCCTTTGAAATTGGTATATTTGCTTCGCAATTTTAATCTTCTGTTTTCTTCAATGGTACATTTATCTCTACTGCTGCAGTACTTATAACATCATGATAGCCCAGATTGCAAAAAAAATATGTTAAATCTTCGTACGTTCCGTCTACAACTGTCTCCTTTACATATTATACATTATTACATAAATATCATAAATATTAAGAAGTTAACCATCAAAATTATAGTTTTTATATGCCCGAGTTTAATCTGAACTTTTACTTTAATTTTGTTATAAATTGTTGATTAATACAGAACTTACACATAATTTTTTACTGCTTTTATCCACTGTTTACGTTTCGCTATATTCCATGCGGCTCCAAACATGCTATCTGGGAATTTATAAAATTTCACTTTCACATCAACTCCACGTTTTTGACGTGATATTGTTGTGACCCTCGAGAATTCTTTCCTTGAATAAATATAATTATTTCTAAGGGCAATGTCGATCGGCGTCCCTTTGATGCTTGAAGGCACCTTTTTGACAATAGGAGAGCGGAGTTTACAATACGCTTCCTGTCAATAAATATGAAATGGCTCTTAAAGCAAGTCGTAAATAATTTCCAGATGTCAGATGGCCCAGATGTGTAAATGTCATTTTAGCGTGAAAAATATCTAAAGATTAAATTTCCAGAAATGGAATATTCCCAAGAAAGGTCACGTGGTTTTGAAGTCCCTCCCTTAAAAAAGGGAGTGGTCAATGATTAAAATGTACTCCTACTCATTAGGAAATTGACGAATCGGGAATATTTCTTGTGGAAACTCCCAGAGATGACAGGCAGGTTTTGAGATAGTTGACAGAGTTAGTCAGTTCTAATTTGAAGTCAGAGATGGTCAGTTCTATTTTGGAATCGACTGGAGGCAGTTGTTAACTTGCAGTTAAGAGATGAATAAAAAACCAATATGAAATAATCTGTTCTTTTAAAATACACCCTTCTCTCCTCTCTTCAAACCAGCACCAGGGCTTAAACAGGCCGAATCGCTTGGGCACGTTACCAAGACCATTCACGGGGATCTATCTTCGAGATAAAACAACAAATCGCCAACCTTTCTCTGGTCAAGAAGGGTTGCAACCAAAAACATAGTGTGTCGCAACAATGTATCATTACAACCACGGATACAGCAATTCTTTCTTTAAGCTGACATAATTAAAATAATATCAATTAATTTTAATATTAATTATTAAAAAATAAATCACGTGTTAAAATTTAATAAACGATGCCAATTAGTTGAGATGTTTACCACTAGTTGGCGTAAAAGTTTAGATGAACGATCCCTATAGCTTTTTACGTGAAAACGTTTTTTGAGAGTACAAAATGCTAATCTTGAAAGGTTTAGTTAATGAGCTGAAAATTAGAATCCACCAAATTTTAGCTTATTACCTGAAAATTTTTCCTGAGAGTTAAATTAAATTAAAACTTTTTCTTAACTATAACTTTTTTCTATTTTTTTTTTCAACTGTTTAGGTATTAATAAATTCTGAATTTGATTTGAAAAAGTCTGTTGTGACTTTTAAAATCCGGTATTTGATATGAAAAAGTCGGAATTTGAAATTTAAAACCTATATTTTAAGTAACTTATGAGGAGAGTTTTCTAGGTTAGGTTTCACAAATATTTCACTATATTTTAAGTTGGGTATCATGCGCATGGGGCCCGCGGTTTGGACAGCCCTGCGCAACTTCTTCTCTTGAAAATCTATCAACACTTGCAATCTAATTTCAAGCTGATTTTGCAATTTCCTTGTTCATTTGTTGTTGTAGTTGTTATTATTGACGTAGACGCAGCATCACGTTTATTTATATATTTTTTTATCAAGCGCTCTAGCTAGTTAATAAAGCCCTCTTGAGTCGTCCAGGGAGGCTCTAATTAAAAGTATAGAGGGTCCACCTCGTGATGACCCCTTCTATAAAAGCCATCACGTGAACCTGACCCCCCTTTTTTTCTTTCTAAAAGTACAGTTAACTAAATTGAGTTTTTGCGCTTCGTGATTTTTCATTGATATATTTTTAAATACTCTCGCGTTTATTTATTTTTTAATCGACTTCTGGAATTGGCTCTCTGGCTTAGACTCAAACGAAACACTTTTTTTTTTTTTTACATATGAACGATAAAAGATTCCGATTAAATTCTACACTGTAGCCGGGGAAAAAAATGTTATCTTTATTTAACTTAAGAGAGAGAAAAAAAATTATCAAAGAGTTAAAAAAAGAGCAAATATTTGAGACAGGAAAGAAGAAGAAAAATTGTATAAGAGCCGTTAGTGAACGAGAAAATGATTAGATTTTCCCATTTAAAGTGTTTTAATTAATCCCTTAACGCAACTCGATTATAAATTCGATTACTATAATTAACATCATTCAGGATTCTAAATTAAATTTTGATTGTAGATGTCGAAGAAGAAGAAGACTTTGATGTAGAAAAAATATCTACTTTACTTTTGGCTATCAACTATAGGAAATTAATTCATTTAAGCTTAGAAAATTTATGTAGTAGAGGTATTTAATCAATACCATAAGGAATGTTGTTCTCATAGGTAACTGTAATTGCAAAGGTTTAGTTGATAATTCAACAGGAGAAATCAATGAGGTTGTCCTCTGCTTAATGCAAATCTGTAGGTACTCAATAATAACACTGGTCGACACAAATTTGTACCCGTAAACCTAACAATGGATTTCAGTAGAGTTTTATACGCTGATTATCATGCAATTTCCCGATTTTTTACAATAGGTGAGAGCAAGGGGTGATCCGGGATTGGAAGTAGGTGTACACCTCTTTGGAATTATTTTGGAATTACTTGGAAATATTTGGAAATATTTGGAAGTACTGGAATTAATTGGAAATATTTGGAATTACTTGGAATTATTGGAATATTGGAATCGGATTAGCCGAGAGCTTAAAGACACTAGCCTTCTAAGCAGGAGTCCCGGGTTCGAGTCCGAGTCCCAGCATTGATATGTGACCGGCTATAATCTGATTCCTAGTCACCAATCCGTCTGGCAAGCGTGGTGACTTAATGCCAACCCCCTTCCATTTAATGGAAGAGGCCTATATTCAGCAGTGGATTGTCGCTATCGACAGGCTGATGATGATGATGATTTGGAAATATTTGGAATTACTTGGAATTATTTGGAAATATTTGGAATTATTTGGAATTACTTGGAATTATTTGGAAATATTTGGAATTACTTGGAATTATTTGGAAATATTTGGAATTACTTGGAAATATTTGGAATTACTTGGAATTATTTGGAAATATTTGGAATTACTTGGAATTATTTGGAAATATTTGGAATTACTTGGAATTATTTGGAAATATTTGGAATTACTTGGAATTATTTGGAAATATTTGGAATTACTTGGAAATATTTGGAATTATTTGGAATTACTTGGAATTATTTGGAAATATTTGGAATTACTTGGAAATATTTGGAATTACTTGGAATTATTTGGAAATATTTGGAATTATTTGGAAATATTTGGAATTACTTGGAATTATTTGGAAATATTTGGAATTATTTGGAAATATTTGGAATTATTTGGAAATATTTGGAATTACTTGGAATTATTTGGAAATATTTGGAATTACTTGGAAATATTTGGAATTACTTGGAATTATTTGGAATTACTTGGAATTATTTGGAAATATTTGGAATTACTTGGAATTATTTGGAAATATTTGGAATTACTTGGAAATATTTGGAATTATTTGGAAATATTTGGAATTACTTGGAATTATTTGGAAATATTTGGAATTACTTGGAAATATTTGGAATTACTTGGAATTATTTGGAAATATTTGGAATTACTTGGAAATATTTGGAATTATTTGGAAATATTTGGAATTACTTGGAATTATTTGGAAATATTTGGAATTATTTGGAAATATTTGGAATTACTTGGAATTATTTGGAAATATTTGGAATTGCTTGGAAATATTTGGAAGTACTGGAATTATTTGGAAATAAAAGTGGAAGTGGAAGTAGGTGTACAGAATATTAGGTCTCGGTTCACCCCTCGGGTGATAGTTTTGAGATATTACCAGTCAAAACGTCATTTTGACCTATTTTCGAGTCCCATTAGATATTAAACAGCAATATTTGAAATCAAAATATTTTTTATGACCTAATAGAATACAGCTTCCTCTTTGATTTTCAAATTACCACTTGTTTTTTGCTCAATTAGAACTCGAGTTATAACTAAAAAAAACTAAGACAATATGTTTTAACCTATGTTTATTATCCTTTATAATCACGAAGTTTTAGTTTTTTAATTACAGCTCGAGTTCTAATTGAGATAAAAACAAGTGGTAATTTGAAAATCAAAGAGGACCACGTATTCTATTACGTTAATAAAATATTTTGATTACAAATATTACTGTTTAATATCTAATGGAACTCAAAAATAGATCAAAATGGCGTTTTGACTGATAATATCTCAAAAACTCTGACGACCTAGCGAAAATCTGACAAAATTTTTGATCACAAAAAGTCAATGAAAATTGATTTAGCGGGAAGAAATTACACTCCTGTTGGCTCCTGGTATCCGGATACAAAATCTAAAATTTTTATAAAAATCAATTAACGCTTGATTTCAAGGTTCCAATTGGCTCACTGTAAGGCTGGCTTCATTACCAGCTCAAAGAATACATATTAAAAAATATATTCATTGATCTATTCGAAAACTCGTGTAGGAGAAATTGTTTAAAAATCAATATGAAAAGAAACGATGAATCGTGAAATGAAACTCGATTCTACTTCTGCTTACTGATTTCTTTTATTTCACCTACTCTTGAGACAAAATTTTTGATCACAAAAAGTCAATGAAAATTGATTTAGCGGGAAGAAATTACACTCCTGTTGGCTCCTGGTATCCGGATACAAAATCTAAAAATTTTATAAAAATCAATTAACGCTTGATTTCAAGGCTCCAATTGGCTCACTGTAAGGCTGGCTTCATTACCACCTCAAAGAATACATATTAAAAAAATATATTCATTGATCTATTCGAAAACTCGTGTAGGAGAAATTGTTTAAAAATCAATATGAAAAGAAACGATGAATCGTGAAATGAAACTCGATTCTACTTCTGCTTACTGATTTCTTTTATTTCACCTACTCTTGAGACAAAATTTTTGATCACAAAAAGTCAATGAAAATTGATTTAGCGGGAAGAAATTACACTCCTGTTGGCTCCTGGTATCCGGATACAAAATCTAAAAATTTTATAAAAATCAATTAACGCTTGATTTCAAGGTTCCAATTGGCTCACTGTAAGGCTGGCTTCATTACCAGCTCAAAGAATACATATTAAAAAATATATTCATTGATCTATTCGAAAACTCGTGTAGGAGAAATTGTTTAAAAATCAATATGAAAAGAAACGATGAATCGTGAAATGAAACTCGATTCTACTTCTGCTTACTGATTTCTTTTATTTCACCTACTCTTGAGACAAAATTTTTGATCACAAAAAGTCAATGAAAATTGATTTAGCGGGAAGAAATTACACTCCTGTTGCCTCCTGGTATCCGGATACAAAATCTAAAAATTTTATAAAAATCAATTAACGCTTGATTTCAAGGCTCCAATTGGCTCACTGTAAGGCTGGCTTCATTACCACCTCAAAGAATACATATTAAAAAAATATATTCATTGATCTATTCGAAAACTCGTGTAGGAGAAATTGTTTAAAAATCAATATGAAAAGAAACGATGAATCGTGAAATGAAACTCGATTCTACTTCTGCTTACTGATTTCTTTTATTTCACCTACTCTTGAGACAAAATTTTTGATCACAAAAAGTCAATGAAAATTGATTTAGCGGGAAGAAATTACACTCCTGTTGGCTCCTGGTATCCGGATACAAAATCTAAAAATTTTATAAAAATCAATTAACGCTTGATTTCAAGGCTCCAATTGGCTCACTGTAAGGCTGGCTTCATTACCACCTCAAAGAATACATATTAAAAAAATATATTCATTGATCTATTTGAAAACTCGTTTAGGAGAAATTGTTTAAAAATCAATATGAAAAGAAACGATGAATCGTGAAATGAAACTCGATTCTACTTCTGCTTACTGATTTCTTTTATTTCACCTACTCTTGAGACAAAATTTTTGATCACAAAAAGTCAATGAAAATTGATTTAGCGGGAAGAAATTACACTCCTGTTGGCTCCTGGTATCCGGATACAAAATCTAAAAATTTTATAAAAATCAATTAACGCTTGATTTCAAGGCTCCAATTGGCTCACTGTAAGGCTGGCTTCATTACCACCTCAAAGAATACATATTAAAAAAATATATTCATTGATCTATTCGAAAACTCGTGTAGGAGAAATTGTTTAAAAATCAATATGAAAAGAAACGATGAATCGTGAAATGAAACTCGATTCTACTTCTGCTTACTGATTTCTTTTATTTCACCTACTCTTGAGACAAAATTTTTGATCACAAAAAGTCAATGAAAATTGATTTAGCGGGAAGAAATTACACTCCTGTTGGCTCCTGGTATCCGGATACAAAATCTAAAAATTTTATAAAAATCAATTAACGCTTGATTTCAAGGCTCCAATTGGCTCACTGTAAGGCTGGCTTCATTACCACCTCAAAGAATACATATTAAAAAAATATATTCATTGATCTATTCGAAAACTCGTGTAGGAGAAATTGTTTAAAAATCAATATGAAAAGAAACGATGAATCGTGAAATGAAACTCGATTCTACTTCTGCTTACTGATTTCTTTTATTTCACCTACTCTTGAGACAAAATTTTTGATCACAAAAAGTCAATGAAAATTGATTTAGCGGGAAGAAATTACACTCCTGTTGGCTCCTGGTATCCGGATACAAAATCTAAAAATTTTATAAAAATCAATTAACGCTTGATTTCAAGGCTCCAATTGGCTCACTGTAAGGCTGGCTTCATTACCACCTCAAAGAATACATATTAAAAAAATATATTCATTGATCTATTCGAAAACTCGTGTAGGAGAAATTGTTTAAAAATCAATATGAAAAGAAACGATGAATCGTGAAATGAAACTCGATTCTACTTCTGCTTACTGATTTCTTTTATTTCACCTACTCTTGAGACAAAATTTTTGATCACAAAAAGTCAATGAAAATTGATTTAGCGGGAAGAAATTACACTCCTGTTGGCTCCTGGTATCCGGATACAAAATCTAAAAATTTTATAAAAATCAATTAACGCTTGATTTCAAGGCTCCAATTGGCTCACTGTAAGGCTGGCTTCATTACCACCTCAAAGAATACATATTAAAAAAATATATTCATTGATCTATTCGAAAACTCGTGTAGGAGAAATTGTTTAAAAATCAATATGAAAAGAAACGATGAATCGTGAAATGAAACTCGATTCTACTTCTGCTTACTGATTTCTTTTATTTCACCTACTCTTGAGACAAAATTTTTGATCACAAAAAGTCAATGAAAATTGATTTAGCGGGAAGAAATTACACTCCTGTTGGCTCCTGGTATCCGGATACAAAATCTAAAAATTTTATAAAAATCAATTAACGCTTGATTTCAAGGCTCCAATTGGCTCACTGTAAGGCTGGCTTCATTACCACCTCAAAGAATACATATTAAAAAAATATATTCATTGATCTATTCGAAAACTCGTGTAGGAGAAATTGTTTAAAAATCAATATGAAAAGAAACGATGAATCGTGAAATGAAACTCGATTCTACTTCTGCTTACTGATTTCTTTTATTTCACCTACTCTTGAGACAAAATTTTTGATCACAAAAAGTCAATGAAAATTGATTTAGCGGGAAGAAATTACACTCCTGTTGGCTCCTGGTATCCGGATACAAAATCTAAAAATTTTATAAAAATCAATTAACGCTTGATTTCAAGGCTCCAATTGGCTCACTGTAAGGCTGGCTTCATTACCACCTCAAAGAATACATATTAAAAAAATATATTCATTGATCTATTCGAAAACTCGTGTAGGAGAAATTGTTTAAAAATCAATATGAAAAGAAACGATGAATCGTGAAATGAAACTCGATTCTACTTCTGCTTACTGATTTCTTTTATTTCACCTACTCTTGAGACAAAATTTTTGATCACAAAAAGTCAATGAAAATTGATTTAGCGGGAAGAAATTACACTCCTGTTGGCTCCTGGTATCCGGATACAAAATCTAAAAATTTTATAAAAATCAATTAACGCTTGATTTCAAGGCTCCAATTGGCTCACTGTAAGGCTGGCTTCATTACCACCTCAAAGAATACATATTAAAAAAATATATTCATTGATCTATTCGAAAACTCGTGTAGGAGAAATTGTTTAAAAATCAATATGAAAAGAAACGATGAATCGTGAAATGAAACTCGATTCTACTTCTGCTTACTGATTTCTTTTATTTCACCTACTCTTGAGACAAAATTTTTGATCACAAAAAGTCAATGAAAATTGATTTAGCGGGAAGAAATTACACTCCTGTTGGCTCCTGGTATCCGGATACAAAATCTAAAAATTTTATAAAAATCAATTAACGCTTGATTTCAAGGCTCCAATTGGCTCACTGTAAGGCTGGCTTCATTACCACCTCAAAGAATACATATTAAAAAAATATATTCATTGATCTATTCGAAAACTCGTGTAGGAGAAATTGTTTAAAAATCAATATGAAAAGAAACGATGAATCGTGAAATGAAACTCGATTCTACTTCTGCTTACTGATTTCTTTTATTTCACCTACTCTTGAGACAAAATTTTTGATCACAAAAAGTCAATGAAAATTGATTTAGCGGGAAGAAATTACACTCCTGTTGGCTCCTGGTATCCGGATACAAAATCTAAAAATTTTATAAAAATCAATTAACGCTTGATTTCAAGGCTCCAATTGGCTCACTGTAAGGCTGGCTTCATTACCACCTCAAAGAATACATATTAAAAAAATATATTCATTGATCTATTCGAAAACTCGTGTAGGAGAAATTGTTTAAAAATCAATATGAAAAGAAACGATGAATCGTGAAATGAAACTCGATTCTACTTCTGCTTACTGATTTCTTTTATTTCACCTACTCTTGAGACAAAATTTTTGATCACAAAAAGTCAATGAAAATTGATTTAGCGGGAAGAAATTACACTCCTGTTGGCTCCTGGTATCCGGATACAAAATCTAAAAATTTTATAAAAATCAATTAACGCTTGATTTCAAGGCTCAATTGGCTCACTGTAAGGCTGGCTTCATTACCACCTCAAAGAATACATATTAAAAAATATATTCATTGATCTATTCGAAAACTCGTGTAGGAGAAATTGTTTAAAAATCAATATGAAAAGAAACGATGAATCGTGAAATGAAACTCGATTCTACTTCTGCTTACTGATTTCTTTTATTTCACCTACTCTTGAGACAAAATTTTTGATCACAAAAAGTCAATGAAAATTGATTTAGCGGGAAGAAATTACACTCCTGTTGGCTCCTGGTATCCGGATACAAAATCTAAAAATTTTATAAAAATCAATTAACGCTTGATTTCAAGGCTCCAATTGGCTCACTGTAAGGCTGGCTTCATTACCACCTCAAAGAATACATATTAAAAAAATATATTCATTGATCTATTCGAAAACTCGTGTAGGAGAAATTGTTTAAAAATCAATATGAAAAGAAACGATGAATCGTGAAATGAAACTCGATTCTACTTCTGCTTACTGATTTCTTTTATTTCACCTACTCTTGAGACAAAATTTTTGATCACAAAAAGTCAATGAAAATTGATTTAGCGGGAAGAAATTACACTCCTGTTGGCTCCTGGTATCCGGATACAAAATCTAAAAATTTTATAAAAATCAATTAACGCTTGATTTCAAGGCTCCAATTGGCTCACTGTAAGGCTGGCTTCATTACCACCTCAAAGAATACATATTAAAAAAATATATTCATTGATCTATTCGAAAACTCGTGTAGGAGAAATTGTTTAAAAATCAATATGAAAAGAAACGATGAATCGTGAAATGAAACTCGATTCTACTTCTGCTTACTGATTTCTTTTATTTCACCTACTCTTGAGACAAAATTTTTGATCACAAAAAGTCAATGAAAATTGATTTAGCGGGAAGAAATTACACTCCTGTTGGCTCCTGGTATCCGGATACAAAATCTAAAAATTTTATAAAAATCAATTAACGCTTGATTTCAAGGCTCCAATTGGCTCACTGTAAGGCTGGCTTCATTACCACCTCAAAGAATACATATTAAAAAAATATATTCATTGATCTATTCGAAAACTCGTGTAGGAGAAATTGTTTAAAAATCAATATGAAAAGAAACGATGAATCGTGAAATGAAACTCGATTCTACTTCTGCTTACTGATTTCTTTTATTTCACCTACTCTTGAGACAAAATTTTTGATCACAAAAAGTCAATGAAAATTGATTTAGCGGGAAGAAATTACACTCCTGTTGGCTCCTGGTATCCGGATACAAAATCTAAAAATTTTATAAAAATCAATTAACGCTTGATTTCAAGGCTCCAATTGGCTCACTGTAAGGCTGGCTTCATTACCACCTCAAAGAATACATATTAAAAAAATATATTCATTGATCTATTCGAAAACTCGTGTAGGAGAAATTGTTTAAAATCAATATGAAAAGAAACGATGAATCGTGAAATGAAACTCGATTCTACTTCTGCTTACTGATTTCTTTTATTTCACCTACTCTTGAGACAAAATTTTTGATCACAAAAAGTCAATGAAAATTGATTTAGCGGGAAGAAATTACACTCCTGTTGGCTCCTGGTATCCGGATACAAAATCTAAAAATTTTATAAAAATCAATTAACGCTTGATTTCAAGGCTCCAATTGGCTCACTGTAAGGCCAATTTTCATTGACTTTTGTGATCAAAAATTTTGTCTCAAGAGTAGGTGAAATAAAAGAAATCAGTAAGCAGAAGTAGAATCGAGTTTCATTTCACGATTCATCGTTTCTTTTCATATTGATTTTTAAACAATTTCTCCTACACGAGTTTTCGAATAGATCAATGAATATATTTTTTTAATATGTATTCTTTGAGGTGGTAATGAAGCCAGCCTTACAGTGAGCCAATTGGAGCCTTGAAATCAAGCGTTAATTGATTTTTATAAAATTTTTAGATTTTGTATCCGGATACCAGGAGCCAACAGGAGTGTAATTTCTTCCCGCTAAATCAATTTTCATTGACTTTTTGTGATCAAAAATTTTGTCTCAAGAGTAGGTGAAATAAAAGAAATCAGTAAGCAGAAGTAGAATCGAGTTTCATTTCACGATTCATCGTTTCTTTTTCATATTGATTTTTAAACAATTTCTCCTACACGACAATTTTCATTGACTTTTTGTGATCAAAAATTTTGTCTCAAGAGTAGGTGAAATAAAAGAAATCAGTAAGCAGAAGTAGAATCGAGTTTCATTTCACGATTCATCGTTTCTTTTCATATTGATTTTTAAACAATTTCTCCTACACGAGTTTTCGAATAGATCAATGAATATATTTTTTTAATATGTATTCTTTGAGGTGGTAATGAAGCCAGCCTTACAGTGAGCCAATTGGAGCCTTGAAATCAAGCGTTAATTGATTTTTATAAAATTTTTAGATTTTGTATCCGGATACCAGGAGCCAACAGGAGTGTAATTTCTTCCCGCTAAATCAATTTTCATTGACTTTTGTGATCAAAAATTTTGTCTCAAGAGTAGGTGAAATAAAAGAAATCAGTAAGCAGAAGTAGAATCGAGTTTCATTTCACGATTCATCGTTTCTTTTCATATTGATTTTTAAACAATTTCTCCTACACGAGTTTTCGAATAGATCAATGAATATATTTTTTAATATGTATTCTTTGAGCTGGTAATGAAGCCACAAGAACGTTAATTGGATTTTACCAAATTTTTAGATTTTGTATCCGGATACCAGGAGCCAACAGGAGTGTAATTTCTTCCCGCTAAATCAATTTTCATTGACTTTTTGTGATCAAAAATTTTGTCTCAAGAGTAGGTGAAATAAAAGAAATCAGTAAGCAGAAGTAGAATCGAGTTTCATTTCACGATTCATCGTTTCTTTTCATATTGATTTTTAAACAATTTCTCCTACACGAGTTTTCGAATAGATCAATGAATATATTTTTTAATATGTATTCTTTGAGGTGGTAATGAAGCCAGCCTTACAGTGAGCCAATTGGAGCCTTGAAATCAAGCGTTAATTGATTTTTATAAAATTTTTAGATTTTGTATCCGGATACCAGGAGCCAACAGGAGTGTAATTTCTTCCCGCTAAATCAATTTTCATTGACTTTTGTGATCAAAAATTTTGTCTCAAGAGTAGGTGAAATAAAAGAAATCAGTAAGCAGAAGTAGAATCGAGTTTCATTTCACGATTCATCGTTTCTTTTTCATATTGATTTTTAAACAATTTCTCCTACACGAGTTTTCGAATAGATCAATGAATATATTTTTTAATATGTATTCTTTGAGGTGGTAATGAAGCCAGCCTTACAGTGAGCCAATTGGAGCCTTGAAATCAAGCGTTAATTGATTTTTATAAAATTTTTAGATTTTGTATCCGGATACCAGGAGCCAACAGGAGTGTAATTTCTTCCCGCTAAATCAATTTTCATTGACTTTTTGTGATCAAAAATTTTGTCTCAAGAGTAGGTGAAATAAAAGAAATCAGTAAGCAGAAGTAGAATCGAGTTTCATTTCACGATTCATCGTTTCTTTTCATATTGATTTTTAAACAATTTCTCCTACACGAGTTTTCGAATAGATCAATGAATATATTTTTTAATATGTATTCTTTGAGCTGGTAATGAAGCCAGCCTTACAGTGAGCCAATTGGAACCTTGAAATCAAGCGTTAATTGATTTTTATAAAATTTTTAGATTTTGTATCCGGATACCAGGAGCCAACAGGAGTGTAATTTCTTCCCGCTAAATCAATTTTCATTGACTTTTGTGATCAAAAATTTTGTCTCAAGAGTAGGTGAAATAAAAGAAATCAGTAAGCAGAAGTAGAATCGAGTTTCATTTCACGATTCATCGTTTCTTTTCATATTGATTTTTAAACAATTTCTCCTACACGAGTTTTCGAATAGATCAATGAATATATTTTTTAATATGTATTCTTTGAGGTGGTAATGAAGCCAGCCTTACAGTGAGCCAATTGGAGCCTTGAAATCAAGCGTTAATTGATTTTTATAAAATTTTAGATTTTGTAT
>JALMQS010000053.1:8094724-8129239 GCA_024734495.1 Forficula auricularia | reverse complement strand
TTGTGTGGTAGGTGGTGAGGGTGGGGTTCGTGGGCTGGGGGTCCAGGGGGTGTGCCGCCTGGCTAGTAAGAGGGCTGCCGAAGGTGGGCCTTGCAGCTAATTCAAATATAAATTTATTTAATTAAAATAAAATGGGGTAAAAAAAGTTTTTAAAAAATTCAATTTTATTTCATAATTGATGGAAAAATTGAAAACTTTTTCAAGTCTTGGTATGCTCTCCGTAACATTTGAATATGATCGGTTGAGAGGTGAGCCATGCAACCAGCTACATTTCGAGCCGATTAGTAATAAATTTAAATAAATATTAACTCAATTTAAAATTCATTTTTAATAATTTTTTTTGCATAATTGCGATCTACGTCCATGTATATATAGTATACGATTTTTATTTATTTTATTGAGTATTATATTATTATTGTACATATTATCGAATGAAAATTTAGCAAAGGTTTAGACTACAATATTCTCATTTCTTGTTTGGCAAAAATTAAGAATTGAATTAATTTCCGGAAGATTGTGATAAAAAAAACTATAATATCAAATCTTAGTTATTTTAACGTGAGGCAAATCAAGAATATGATTTTATAAAATAATGTTTTTACTACGAGATGGTATAATTTTTATACGAACTAGCTTTATGGAATCTATGTAGGTACTGATTGAAAAATTATTTCATAAAAGAAAAATATTTATATATATTTTTTATATAAATGTTTTATTTTTTAGGCACTGAAAACATATTATACCATGGGAGATATCGAAATAATAATAATAATAATAGATTCGTGTATTATTAGGGTAATTTTTTTTTTTAATTTTACAGTTTTCGAGATTAGCTGAGGTAGAGAGAGGTCATACCATCCTTGTTAAGGTTTTAACCAGGTTTCCTTAACAACTTATGGCAAATGCTGGAATTCCTAATGCGTCGCTTACTCCTGGTATCGGGTTTTTGTGTGGAATTTTTAAATTACTTTTTGTCTTAAATGGAAATCTATGATCATGTTATTTGTTAATGATCATACATTATTTCTTTTTGTTTCTTTTTTGTAATTGTTTATTAATTGTTAAATTGTTGTAGTTAATCTGTATTGATGTTTGTTAATGTATTGTAGCTAGATTGTATTGATGTTTGAAGGACCTAGCCACCGAGGACTTGTGCCTCTAAGCAGCTAGAGAAATAAAGATTTATTAATTTATTTATTTATGTTCTCTAAACAAGGTTTTATTGTAGACCTAATCGACGAGAATTCTCTAATATTTTTTTTTTTTTTTATCGAAATGGTTTTACTTGTTTTTGAGATATATCTATATATTTCCATCAAACAGAGAATAATCTATGAATCAACAACTCTGCTACTCTAACTAAATTTAAGATTGTATAATTATTGGTTCTACAGTCTATCCAGAATGTTGATAACATACCCAAGACCTTAGTTTGCTTGAGTGAATATCCCAGCGTCAATTCATTTAATTATCGTCCATTTTTTCTCTTTTGATTATCCATCCCTTCAATTATCTCTAAGCAAAGATTAGAATTTGATTTATTAGCAGTGCAAGGTGAAATGGAAACGATCTCGAGTATCAATTTAATGTATAATTTAGGAACATGGAGAGAGCAAGTTGGATACATTCACACTTCACAGAGATAATAGCATTATCAATACTCAGCAAAACAGAGCTCCAGGGTTCCTTTAGGGTGGATAAATTTATAACATGAAACGACGCCTACGCTGGCGCTAATGCCGGCTCCTCACTAACACCATGCCTTTTATTATTTACTAACGACATGATCTAAACAAAGAATGGGAGTAATCCTAGGAATCCTAACGAAAGACTTGTTCTTTACTTTTACTCGCTAAGGTAATTTTCAAACATAGTTTTCTTTCTATTTGTCTAAATCTCGACTTCACCATAACTCAAGAACTGAATAAAATTAAAAATAAATTACTATGTATGTTTACTAAATAAAATAAATATTCATAAAGAGAAATCAATCCTCTGTTCGATACAAATAAACATATATTATAAATTAATTAGTAGAGATTGTGGTGTTGGTGCAAGGTGAAACATCTTTAATAAAGATAAGTGTAAATAAATATTATATTTAATATTGATTTACTATGAGTTAAGGATTCTTGGTCACATTTTTAATGTGAAATAAGTGACCAAGAATCCTTAACTCATAGTAAATCAATATTAAATATAATGTTTATTTACTCTTATCTATATATTATATACCAAATATATATGTATATTAGTGACGTGAGGTCATGGAAGATGTGGATGCAGCGCATCCTTAAAATTTCAGAACGTCAAGATTATTTATATAACGTGTCGAATTTCAAACACTTGCACATTATTTTGCTAAACTTTAATTTAAAATTTATGCAACTTTTTAATCGTTAGAACAGGGGTGTCCAGCCTTTTTGCTTAAATGTGAAGCAAAAAAATTGTCTCGGGCCGCGGATAAGATATTATAATTCTAGGTATTGATATTTGTTTTTCAAAAAAGATAGTTAATAATGAAGAAATAAGAACTTTATTATTTTTTAGCTCATAGTGAGCATCTAATTTTACTTTACGTAAATTTTATACCTGAAAATAGCTTCTCGTATATGTAAATATATACCTACATACTTACAAAAAGTGATATCATATATTAGTATTTGTTTATATATTTTCCTGGCTAGATAACTAATATAAAAATAAAGAGACAATCTTCAATTTTTCTATCAGATCGGTATATAATTGTTGTTCTAGAAAAGGGGTTCCCAAACTGGGGGGCGCGAAGCAACATCAAGGGGAGGGCGAGAGCGTTTTATTTCGGAAAAAATTCTTTATATTAACGAAATTTTATATACCATTCTCGACGACCTACTTTTGCGAGAAAGGGTTTTCTGTTTTGGTGGCGATTAAGACCAAACAACGGAACAAGCTGGATGTTGAGAGCGACCTAGGCTGCGCACTTTCAAACATAAAACCGAGAATTTCTCATCTCATTAAGAAAATTCAGAACCACTCTTCAAATAATAATTAATTGATACCTTTTGTGTTTGTTTTTCTTGATCTTTTTGTACAGGTACTGTATGTAAAGTGAGTAATGCAATATATTATAATTAGAAGAAAAAATATTTTTCAAGACTTAATATCTACCCTTTGAATATATAATATATTAGTGCTTAAATGAATTTAATATATACATATTTTGTAAACAAATGCATGGAGCTAGAGAGCTGAAACTTAGCTCAGAAATGCAGTATATTAATAAGAATTTATGTGCCAAGAATCAGCTTCTAAAGATAAGATATCTTCTTCGTGTGCCATACCTACTCGATTACGTACGTTGAAAATTACTATTAGAGATTAATAATTTACCTGGAGAAATTGTTAACATGAGTGGTTTCCCATTTTTACCTAGCTTGGATTTAGTGAGGAGTCTTGCAATTTTCTAAATTAAGTAAGTTTCAATCCAGAGTAAAAGCTTCCATAGTCGTTCTAGATACTGGACTAGGTATTAATTCATATTTCCATATAACAATTCAATTTTTACTTTTTATTTAGTTTACTTGTTAAATAATAAATATAATTTCACTATTTTTTTTACCATGGGAGGGCGTGAACATGATATCAAAAAGGGGGCGCCGTAGGAAAAAGTTTGAGAAGTCCTGTTCTATAATAGAATATTCAATCAGAAAGTTTGCAAGTAGAAAATTTATTTTTAATGAAAATAGAGTCGAAAATAGACCAAAATGATAATTATTTTTTCAGAAATCTTGAAATCTAGTTCCAGATTAAAAATTTAAAATTAGCACTTTTATTTTTCGAAAACTTCAAAGTAGTTTTTCAGATTTCTTATTTTAGAGAAAAAATATTATCAGGCGAAATTGTTGTGCGTTTTTCAGTATCTACATATAAATCTCAATGTTTTAAGGAATTGTATCATGACTTTATTTGGGCCACGGGTTGGACAGTCCTGCCTTAAATCGAATCGGATTAAAGAAGGATATGAGGAATGATAATTTATTTTTTAAAAGGGTCACGGATATAATAATCGCTGACTATCCATTATCTATTGACATATAAGAACGTGAAAATATCTAAAAGACAAGTTCTGACATGTTTTAGTTCAGGAGAGAAATTATCAATTAATTGTGATTGTTCTAGAAAACCACAATTCCTTGTCTTGTTGTACTAGAGCTATAGATGTCCTAGCATATAAATTACTCAAATAATAAATATTTTAGAAAATGAAAATATGAGAAGAAGAAGAATTTTTAACTTAATTAATTTTTATTTTATCTTAAATAGTTGAGCTTATAATTTTGTTTTTAGTGAATTTTATTCTTGAAAAAAGCTTCACGTATTGTATAAATGTATTATACATTCATACTTCTAAAAAGGGAATAAATATATCTCTACATTTATAAATCTTAATGTTTTAAGGAAGTTTATGTTTTTATGTTGGTCCACACTCATTGCAGTGCTGGACCGCATGTGTCCCGCGGGCCACGGGTTAGACAGCCCTGCGTTAGAATATGAAAAGTGTTTTCCAGATTTCATATTTGAATCACTTCAGCTATCTTATTGAAAACACTTTGATTTTATAAATAAGTTCAAACGTACACTCGACTCCTTACTTTCATTTACAATCTAAAAATTTAATAAAAAATAATAATAATAATAATAATAATAATAATCGTAGGTGATGAAATAAAAGATGTTTTGTCTTTATTTGATTTAATTATATTGAACATACATTCCAGAAGGGTGTGTGTTGAACACGTTCATTTTCAACAATTAAAACAATCAGAAGTAGTCATAATGAAGACAGTAGAATATCCGCTTTGTCTTTCATATCAATTAAAAAAATATAATATTAAATTAAAAAATCAAATTATATTATGTGGTTATCGATGCAGTTTGTGATGATAAAAAATGAAGGGTTCTTTTTTTGACATCATCCCCTGGTTGAAAACAACCGCCCACCACTGATGTTCATAATAAATTATTTATATGACACTATAGTTTCGAAGGTTCGACCTTCATCATCAGTCTTTTAATTAGAAATATTTGATTTATTATTTCTCATGGGTTCAATTATCCAATGGTTCTGGATAAACTCGTTTTGTTGTTATAGAAAGCTAGCCAGTTTACAATAAAAATAATTTATCTCTATCCAACCAGCTTACTATTACAATAAACCAAATTTGCCTAATTTTGAATTTGATTTTTTTACAAATAACAGATAAAATATTCAGACTTGGATTACAAAGCAGATACAGCGCCGCCTGGTAAATGGTAGGGTATGCATTCAAATAGGACCGTTTGCACTGAGGATTGTATCAGCAGGCGCACAATTTCAATCACTTCTTTTCAAATTATTTTATGGTGCGTCTAGACTAGAGATCTCAAATTTTCAAATGCCATTATTAATATTGACAATTTCGTTATATCAATACCAGTAAATTTCAAAAAAAAGAATCTGGTTATTTATCGTCGGCGTTCAAGGAAAAGTCACTAAGTTCAAAATACTATGATAGTTTTGGGTTATAGTCAATAAACAAATTATATACATACACACACATTAGGGTGGTCCTTAATTTGGGTATTTTCGAATTTTTACGCTGACAAGGGCTCATATGGCTCAAAATAAATAAATAAAAATATACCCCAAGTTTCAAATCTCTATCTTAAAATGTTAAAATTTATTTTGTTCATGCAGATCATTTTGTGCTATATTTATTTTTTTGTATTTTGATTTCATTTTGTCAATTAATTTTAATAATTTTTTCCTTTTATTATTTTAATGTTAAATGTAATTATTTTTGTACTCTCTGGGTTGAATTGAATTATGTAAGCAGATTTTTAATGTAATATAATTTGTATCTGTTATGCTCCAGGAGAATATCATTCTCAGAGCAAAATAAAATCTATCTATCTATCTATCTATCTCAATTATTACCTGTGCCCCCGCGATGTAAGTTTCTCATCTAAATAACATGGGGTTTTTGTCATTGAAAAATCAATTTTTTTATTCCGGGCAAAGTAATGGTTCAAAAAATTTGAAACTCTGTTGACTTTATCCTTATATAGTAGCTATCCCTCGGAATTTTTACAGACTTTTACCTATTATAATTTTGGAGTCTATTATTTAGTAACACTAAGATATAGAAGTATTTTATCTAGCTGTAACTCCAAAATTATAATAGCTAAAAATCTGTAAAAATTCCAAGGGATAGCTACTATTATAAGGATAAAGTCAACAGAGTTTAAAATTTTTTACTATTTTAAGAATAAAGTATAGAGAATTTCAAATTTTTTGAACCATTACTTTGGCCGGAATAAAAAATTAATATTTCAATGGCAAAAACCCCATGTTATTTAGATGAGAAAACTCACATCGCTGGGGGCACAGGTTATAATTGAGATATAGACTTGAACCTTGGGGTATATTTTTTTTATTTATTTCGAGCCATATGAGCCCTTGTCAGCGTAAAAATTCGAAAATATCCAAAATAAGGACCACCCTAATACACATACATACATAATATACATATGTATAATCGGTATATATAAATGTATATATTTATTTTCATCAAGCAGAGGACAACCTCATTGATTTCTCTTTATGAATCAACACCTCTGCTACTCTCGGCAAAAAATTTTTAAAAAGAAAATTATTGGTTTTACCTATTTGGAATTTGAATATCCTCTTATTATAGAAATAACGAATTTAAACTTATTAAATGATATCAATGTCTTGAAAATCTTCCATAACTCTTTGGAATTCCTGAGATCAATCTGTCTTGAGGGATTGATCACATGTGATTGTTTGCGATTTGCCAGTGTTAATTCTTCTGATATTTTATTTGTATTTTGTCTTTCTGGATCTTGTTTATGTTTGTGTTATGAAGCATCACTTTGTACTTTTGTGAATTTTTTATATTTAAATTATGGTGTATAAGGACAGTTTTGTCCGTCTATTGATTTTAAAATAATATAAAACATAAAAAATCTATGTTGCGGATGAAGTTGTAATTAAAAAACAAAACATCCAACGAAGATTAAAATTTGTTATTTTTTTTATGATATTGATGTGAGAAGGAAATACACCAGAAGGTGCATCCCCTAAAGGCCTGTATGGGCTGGACCCTCCATCTTGAAAAGAACAGAGAGAGTAGAAGGAAAGAAGCCGGAATCACGAGCCAAATCTCAGAAAGTTAGATACAATCCAATTTACTAAGTTTTAAGGGCTTCGAGCAGTGGTAAATTCTCCGCGCGATAAATTAGGTTAAATTTTATCTCCCACTTAATTTTTATTATCAGACCCTATACTTACAGAAAAAATGTCTGGGTATAGCCGGGATTCGAACCCGAGACCTCCGGGTTGCCTGCCAGAGATGCTGACCATTACACCAGGGAGGCGGACAACCATTATCCACACCCCTATGAATTAAGAATTTAAAAATAATATACATATACATTTATGAAATTCTCGGTAGAAAAATCAAACTCGCATTTGTTCAGTTTATTATTTTATTTATTTATTAGTCTTTTTTTCTTTGTTTTAGAAAATCGAGAAACCCTTCCTGACAGCCGTCGAGTCAACCCTCGGCGATCGTTACACTGAAAATGTCGCCGCGATTTACCAGGTGACCATCAAGTTCATCATCGAGACGCTGGTACTTGGGTTCGAGGAGAGTGTAAAGCAAGGCGGAATTCCGCCTCAAGCTCCCTCAGCTATCGGCGACAAGCCAAGTTGAACGACCTACATCAATCTTGGACTTTCTCTCAAATGGATTTTGGTCTAGTCATTTGAATGTGCTAAAATATCAGTATAAAAAATAAAAAAAAAACTCTTTATCATCTCAGAATGGATTGTGTTGTTCAATGTCAGTAAACAAACGGATTTAATCAAATTATTTCGTTAGCCAGGGATTTTTTAATAAAAAAAAAAAAAAAAAAAAAAGGGTCGATTTACATACAACAACAACTCATTTAAGAATAAATGTTGCTCGTTCTCTTTTCCTGCTGCTTTATCTATCCATTTTTACAGATAACTCTCTTCCTCTATAGTTTAGTTAAAAGGGATTCATTCATATGAGGAAGTGAATTTCAATTGACAAACGATTTGTTCTTTCCTTTGAATGGATCCATTGGAAAAATTATAATATAACTAATTATTTTTTTTTATTTGACATAAGGTATTATTTAAATATTCAAAAAAAATCCTCTTCAATTGTACTCTTTGTTATTTCGCTAATTAATCATTGGATCAGATCCTTATTCACAATAGAGATGGGCAAACAATTCATATGAGTCGATCAAATGCGAAAACTCAATGAAGAGTTAGTGAATCATAATTCAGAAAAAAAATGAGATAAATAAATGAATCATTTGATACGTTTAGTTCATGATTTAACTGCCTCTTGATTGGAAGTGATGCTTGTAACTTGTATCTATAGATACTGCATTTAACATAGCCTGGCCATGGAGGAACTCAAAATAGACAGTTAATGGCGGCTTGGGCTCTGAGCAAATAAGTATAATGATACAAACCGAACGAACTCATTTTCCAATTCGTTTATCTCTATGTCTTCTAAAGATTGCAACTCCCCTCTTCCGTCCGTCTTACTGGCTACATATGACCTTCTTATAAGACTCACATCCACAGAAACCTTCAACTCCGAGCCAATCTCTGAAATATCTTATTCTTTTCATAAAAATTTCAAAAAATGAGTCATTTCTTATTGATTGAGAGTACAAGCCGCCATTAAATGTCCATTTTGAGTCCCCGTATGGTCAGACTATGTTAAATACAGTGACTATACTTGTAAAAACTCTCTTAGGGATCTTCTAGTAAGGATTCGCACAAAGTTGCTTCACCCCTGTAAAATAGTCGGTTCCACTTTTTTGTAGCAATTTTTTTAAAAATAATTTTTAATATTCATTTAATAGTCATTTTGGGTATCATATCATTGTTATTTCAAAATGTATTTTGCAAATATGTCACGGAATTCTGCAGAAAATGGTGGCCAATCCCTTACTATAGGATCCCTTTCAACTCACTGAGAGACAATCAGCTTGGTTCAATATTTAACTGATCTCTGGTTGGTCGTCGTAGAACAAAGCAAAACATATTATCTCCTTCATAAGAAAAGAACCTAACTCCGTTTTAGATAATTTTGAAGTAAAGCTAAAAAAAAACTCTTTATATAATTTTCACTTTTCATTTGGTTTGTTTTTGTTAGGCCAACTCCACTCAGAGAGTGTGCTGAAATCACCTCTCTGGTTTAGTATAAGTTTATTATTTAAGATTCTATAGAAAACAAACAGTGAGTGCAGTAAATAGCCTAACAGAAAACGCTATTAAAACTGAAAATACCATTTTTTTAAAGGATTCTTCTGAATTTGTCAATAGATAGTGCAAATAGTTCAAGTTCCTTAATACTAAAATTTGGGACTATTCTAATGGCGTTTTCTTTTGGCAAGTTTCAATACGTATTCAGAGGTGTTGTAATCATAGATCTTATTAAGTGTTAAGTTTATTTAATTTTTTATTTCAAGTGAACACTAAGTGTGGTAGAGTGTCTCACTAAAAAACGCTATAGAATTAACAAAAATTATTGTTTAAGTGAAGGTACATTTTCTCAATAGTTCAACTTCGCTAAAAAATAGACTTGGGTACTTTTCTTATTAAGATGAAAATATACGAAAACCAAATGTTAATGAATCGGTTAGATAGTTTAAAGTGAATGAAATAGATATATTCTCAATTAAATGGTTAAAATTAAACAAATAGTTATCGAGGTATCTCGTTACTCACAACCTGTTGCTAGTAGCCTCCAAAAACCCCCGTTCAATTGTGTCATGATCAGCTATTATTCAGAATCCTCTTTCTGTAGGTATATATCTACCAGAAAAAAACTTCCCGTCAGCGAATTTATGGCTAGGCATTTGCAGAGTGTAGATACCTGTCTATTCCAATAAGGGATTTAGTAACAAGGTGTTTTATTGAATTGATGTCGTCAAAGGATGAGCGATCCGATAGAAATTCGCTAACGGGGTGTTTTGATGAATTGCGAGTTCTCAGATTCCCAATGGGCAATTATTATAATCAAATAATCAATAATTAGATTCCAAATAATCCACTATAATTTTAATACTTGTGAAAATTTTGATTAAATATTTAATTGGTTTTTCAAATTAATTCGAACGACGTATCTGGAGAAGGATTTGTTGGATCAAATAAAGACCAGAGCTTTTTACTATCCTATTTGACATAGTATAGAGGTTTAGGGGTTCATCCATAAATTACCTCACACGCATTTCTTGATTTTTAGAACCCCACCCTCCCGTCCTTGTCACAGGTGGTCACATTTGTGTGACCCCCTTCCTATGGTGTGATGTCACATATTTTGCAATTTTAAATTTAGAAATTATTAAATTAAAACAGCAATTCCAAAATTATTTATATATTTCTATTTAAAACAGTGGCGTGCGGTCCATGGATGCTGTGGATGCGGCGCATCTCTAAAAAATTTCAAACATTTAGGGCCAATTGTATGTCGGTTGATAAACTGTTTTTAAACGTTGACAAAGGGTAAAACCTTAAAATTCACCTTGTGCTGGGTGGGATGGCCAATGAGATGACAGGCACTTTCACTTTGCCAACGTTTAAAAAGAGTTTACCAACTGACATACAACTGGCCCTTAGAGTATTTACATAAATACAGTCAGTTCAATTTCAAAATTTCAGAAAGATCTTTAAATTTTCAAATTATTATTCGTTATTTCAAATATTTCTATAAAAAGCATTTTTGTTTTGAAAAGAATATTGGTTTTCGAAATGAAAAAAAATTGTTGCATAGTTTCAAGGGGCAATTGAAATGCATGATTTTTCCAAAACAGGTGCCGATAGAAGGTTTGAAGTCCCTGGCTGGTATATTTTCCAGTTCAATCATGTCAAAGACAAGTTCAGACGAGTTTTATTCGAATAGAAATTGTTCTATCTGAGGAACTATTATTATAAAAAAGAGAATCTTTAGAATAATCCATTTGTAAGAACTCTCAATATATAAGATCGAAAATAACTAAGGATCCAATAGACAATAAGTCATAGCTTGCTAGAATTAATTTCTCACTTGGTGCGAAATATATTTTTAAAAAAATCTAATGTTAAATTTGAAAAATAACGAAATTGATGCCGTATTCGATTAAATTTGCAAAAAAATGCGAAAATTAAAATAAAATTTCACAAAATGAAGGTAGTTTTTTGGACTGCCTCCCATGGTTGAAAAGTCACCAACCGCTACTGATTTAATTTTTTTTTTTCAAAAAATTAATAATAAACATTTTAGAAATTTTAAAAAATCTAACAAATCAAATGAACGATACAAAATTTAATCATTTTGTGTCCATAGACATTTTAAAGATTTTCGTTAGAGTTGAGTTTTAATACTTTAGATTTATACATGTGACGTCACGAAGCTTATGACTCCCCCCCCACCCCTTGTCACACGGTGTCTCACTTAGTTGATCCCAGCGCTCCCTTAACGTGTGTCGTAATTTGTGCATGGCCCTTAGATAGACTCTAAGCAAGGAATTATAAAAGTAGATAAATTGTTGAATTTGGTTAAATATCGTATATTTTCAAAAGTTTTTATTCAAGTAAATATCATTGGGTCGGGTAAAAGAGAGATTTCATATTTTCAAAATTTTATAAAATTGGAATTACTATTGGTGAAAATCAGCATCCGCAAGAGACACTCGATAATGGGGATTAAAATTATATTATTCTTATGGAAGAAAAGATTTTGTTTTCCCTATAACTATCTAACAAGATGTCAGAAAGGCGAATTTCGCATTGTTTTTCTTTGTAGAGTACTCTTTACTGTTGAAATTTTGTTTTAACTCACTTCAAATGACGTCATAAGATTAGTTACATTTTTTTTTAATAATTTTATTATTGGAAACACAGAAAAGTTAATCTTAGAGAAGGAGTAGTCTCGTCGTTTTCTAAAATACCTTTCTAAGATTCTTCCAAAGCTTAAGTAACTTATATAGATTTTAAATTCTATAAATTAAAGTGTTTATTTAATCACATAAAATAAACAAATAGAGTAATTTTAGTCAATTAACATTGTTTATTTGATAGATTTACTAAACAGTTTCGGTCACCCCTGGTAGAAATTGTATGGTTTTTTAAAAAAATCTATAAAATATTTGAATTATCAGTATTAGGTACTACTGAATATGGTCTTCCAGGGGTGACTGAAACTGTTTATTAAATCTATCAAATAAACAATGTTAATTGATAAAATTACTTACTCTATTTATTTATTTTAAGTGACTAAATAAGCCCTTTAACATAAAATTCTAATTAATTCTATAATCTTAAATATAGGTCACCCCATTTGGGATCTTTGCAAATAAAAAATTATTTTTAATTTATCACATGTACCTATATCAATTACGAAACAGAAATATATTGACATAATTGCCCATTGGAAACGCTGATTCTAATAACACAAAATGGACCCTTTAATGAGCGATGAAATGCATGCTGGATACAAATTGGTCAGCTACCAATAATAATAATTAGTAATTTTTATATTAGCATGATTTAAAAAATGGAAATACATATTTTATATTATTTTATTTATCATCATTTATAATCTTTCTAATTATTTTAATATAATTGAAATATAAAACAGGAAATGGTGGGCTATTACTGTAATAATCTCGTGCTCAGTTAATTTTTGCTTTTGTCTACTAATTAGTTAAATTGTGTCCCTTTCTGCATTAAACGATTCATATAAAACATTTAAAAGTCACATTTAGCTTAGTTCAAAAATTAAATGCGTTTTTGATTGGAGACGCTACTGTCGTTCTTTACTTAAAGATCTCTGGACAAACTGTAACTATTACTTGTGGATTAGTCAGCTTCTAATTCCGTAATTAACTTTTAATTATTTAAACAATATTTATATTTTCTAAACAATCTCAAATATTAAATATTTATAAAATTTATTTAATTGAACAAATGAATTACATTGTAAGAGATTGAGATTGCAGTTGCGAAACTTAAAGTTTTGGGCCCTAAAATATTATTAGGGCTGTTACCAAAAAATATCTAGATATTAGAATTTATTGAAACGATACGATACTTTTTGATTCAAAAAATTTTCATTCCTTTATGGTGTTAATTTCAAAAAGGGTAAAGAAAGTATATATGATTTAGATCTCCAATAATTTTGGTCGAATCGCATTGCCGAATATGGTACTTTAAGTTCCGCCATTGTGGGCTAGCAACAAAAAATTGCAATGGATTATCCGATCCCTCAATAAAGGGTCCTTTTCTTTCTTGTTTAAACTATATTTTCTTTTTTAGTAATTTTTCCAACTCTTTATTAAAATTTTAATTTTATTTTTTAGTAATAATTGTTATAAAGAGAGAGAACCCGAAATAAGTCGATCTGTAAAGTAGACTTACTTCATTAATCTTAAGCGATCACTTATTTGCCCATCCCTACTCAACATTAAATTCAATTCCTCCAGTGCATGTATAAATCACCTTTATCTTTTCTCAATCTCTAATTTGTATTATTTATCCTATCTTTAAGCCTGAATCACATTATGCAAATTTGAGGCAAATTTTCATTTAATTTGACTTAGACCTAAATACATAAACTAAATCCGACTAAAGTATTCATGCAAGTTTTCAAATTTGAATAAATTTTCTAAATTTCGTTGCTGGTTAATCAAAAACTTTATAAAATAAACAAACAAATATTTTGTTAGTAATTTGTTGTTTCTGATGGCAATATCAATTTTTGTCTTGGAACCTAGCCTATTCAAAAATTAATGGCAGAAAAATTAACACCTGGGTATTTTGAACTGGAAATATTCAAAAATCTAAGTTTAACAATAATCTAGAAAATTTCAAATAGTTTTATTAAAAACAATTTCGTGAGCAAATAATAGCTATTTCAGCTAAAATAATTTTGCTTTAGCAGAGAGCTTTATTATTTTTTTAGCTTCTATTTGCCTAGGCAAAAACAATTTGAAAATTTTTTTGGAAAATAGTTTTTTACAACGCAAATATAATGTCCTTCTGAGTAAAGTATCGTAGGGTCCTCCAACCATTTTCTTTGATGAAAAATAAACAAATAAAATAATTGACTCTTTTTTTAAAAGAAAGTATTTTTTTCTTCAGCGAATTATCGAAAGAAATAGTCCAATAATGAAAAATAATTCTTTTCAATGAATTTTTATGTTTTGATAATATTTTTGGGGGTATTTTTAATTGATGAATTAAACTATTATTGATTATTATTGTTATAGTTTTACTACAAATTATATCGTTTCAGTTTAGATAAATCCAGTACCGTTGAGTACATCGGATAGAATATTATGACCAGTTCGTAGGCGCCTCATCGTCCGAAAATCGAACTTAAAAGAATGGAGCCAAACTAGATCCTTGCAATAGAACTTTTATTTTAAACTTAAATATACGCAATCCAACCATCTTTAGGCGACTGGAGAGTCCAATTTCGTTATAACTTCGATGAGATTTAAAAATTAATCAGCATGACTAATAGGAAATCCAAAGTTTTTTTTTCTAATCTCAAACCGATCTTGAACAAGTGAACTCAGCTTAAAGGCATTACCTTTGAAAAATATAATCTAATAATAAATAATATTTACTTTATAATAGGTACGTAAAAAAAATCAAAAAAATCTCACTATTGAAAAAATTATTTTGTTTACTGGCATTTTTTTAATTAACCTACTGAAGAAGGTTACTATTTAAAAAAAAGCATGTCGATATCTCTATTGGTTTATTTTTTATCATAGAAAAGGGGTGGAGTCACTCTTCGATTGATTTACCTCATTCTGTCATTATTATTATCTTTTTATATTTTTCATAAAAGCAAAAGAGAAATTTCTTTTTCAATATGAATAATATAATAAATATTAAGAATTTTAGCTCATATTATTTTGTGACTGTATTTATTGTGAAGATAAATTTTATTATTAAATATCAATGAAACTGCATTGTTAACTGTTCCCAAAACCAGCTGTTCTGCGATTGAATTGTGTGCCCCTGAATACAACCCTATGTCTGAATTAAAATTCCCACTGGCTAGTGCTCAATCAAACACGCTATTCAGTCATTCTTGCATAGTGTAATTCAGGTTTTAAGCCCATAAAGCAAAAAATATAAATAAATGGTATTTTAGAAAAGCATTTATCGACGTAATAAAGAAATGTAATTTATGTATTTTGAAAAGCAGATATTTTTTCTTTTTAGAATACATATAAGCTTATTAAATGTCTTATGTATATTTAATAGTATATATCGTATATATACGAGTTGTTGATTGTCATCTATTAATGTATATAATAGTTGATAATCTGTATTTTTCTATTATAATTTATCACTAGAACGCATAACCTGGTCAAACCTTTTCTTTTATATAACTTTCAGAAAAGGGGTTTCATAAATTCCATGTTTTTAATTTTCCTTCATTAATACAAAATAAAAGTATTTTTAAAGGTTAAAAGAAAATGTTATATATCTAATTTTTTTTTGTAACCATTTTACTAACACAAAGTCATAAGAAGAGGTCGTCCATAAATTAGGACACACGAATTTCAAGATTTTTAGACCCCCCTTTATCACAATCTGTCACATTTTCATTGAGCTCTTCCTATATTGGGACGTCACACTATCACTTTTATACCCTAAAAGTTTTTAATTTGACTTTTGTGACATCAAAATTTTTAAGATCCCCGTGCTCCCCCGTCATATTTTGTCACAAATCTGAGATGCCCCTCTCCCCTTATTGTGTGACGTAATTCATGGACGGTCCCGAAGTGCCTCTCGGGCCCTGGATTTTCCTGTGTATTAAAACAGTAAAACAGTTAAAAAATATTGTTTTATTATTTATTTTTAACAATCTTGATATATATATTAATAAAAAATAAATATAATTATTGAAAAATGTATTATAAACTAATTAGACATATAGTGGGCCTGACGGGGCCACCTCGTGGCTTTGTGTTTGTGATAAAGCTTGTGTGTTCTTGGTTTAAATTTTACAAAAAAACAAACAAACAATAACGATCTCGGCTAATTTTGAATGATAGTCACAACTACGCCTAATCTGGAAGATAATGATTTCCCTTCACAATTGTATCCATTTTCTCATTTTCCAATTACAGAAACAACAACAACAACAGCAACAACAACAACAACAAGCTTTGTGTATTTAAATCTAGTGGTGCTAGCGGTGGTGTTTGCGTGTGTAATGTGTATGTATGTGTTTTTCATTTGAATTCGAAATGTTTTCAATTCATTGGCCTGAAGATGGAAAAAACAAAAAAAGAAAGTGAAACCCTTCTGGGTTGGGTTGACAGGGAAATTTCCAAGTCAAAGTATTGCAATGTACCTGTTTAGTCAGGACATTACCCTTTTTCTCTCCCTATCTGGTTCGCTAACGGGGCTCTTTCGAAGCGGGAAAGCAGCCCATCGATCGCTAACTTCACTAATGCATGGGAATTGAGGGAGAGAGAGAGAGAATCGCAATTTGGTTGCGCGACTTTATACTGATTCAAAATCGATCACTATAAATAAAACCGCCTAAAATAAATTAATCTCGACCTCAAGTTGCATACCTACATATAGAAAAAGGTCGAAAATTTTCAAACATATTTTTCGGTATATCACAGGGTACTTTTGTGCAATAAAGAATTGTAAATATTGGTCTTATTTACTTAACCCACACTTGCACCCCATTAAATTAATTTTCTATAAATGTATTTAATTTATCTGTATTAGATCTTAAATGAAGGGAGATGTTTATTAATTTGCCCTTTTCCAGTATTATTATATTATTTTAGCAGTTATATTCAAAAATTTTCGAGGACAGTTTAGTTTTACCCTACTGATGACATGTTTTTACGATAGTAATCCTGCTCAGTACGGGAGGAACCGCAGGTTTGGACATTTGATTCACGCACTCGGTCGATCGGCCGTTAAGGGATTAAGCCTGAACGCCTCTAAGGCCGAATCCCTTCTAGACAATTTGTATTGAGCAATAATAAAACTCGGGAGACCCGTTGTGTCGAAAGACACTATAACTATGAAACTTTCTTAGATGAATACGTTCAATCGTGTTTATCGTGTAACCCTTATTTGCCGTTACTTGTAAACTAAGTTATAGACGAAATTCTTTTCGATTCTATATTATTAGTTGAAGCGGTCAACTATGGGTATATATTCAATGTCGGGACTCAGGAATCGTTATCAGAGGATAACTACCAGCTCTCCAATGTACTAATTTCATTAGTCAACACAAATAAAATAAAAGCAGTGGCTGTTTATTATAATTTTTATTGTTATTCTTTTCTCTCATTTTGAAGGAGGTATGTTCTGTACTATAAATCGGTTGTAAACAGCAGAGTTGATGATGATGACTATTTTTTTTATTTATTATTCGTGTCCATGATTATTAATTAAAGGAAATGTAGGGAGTTGGACTTGACTTTAAATTAAATTCAAAGTTTTTTATTTAAATAGGCCAAACGTTTCGCTGCTGGTTCTGAAGAATTTGCGAACCAGCAACAACATGTTTGGCCTATTTAAATAAAAAACTTTGTATTTAATTTAAAGTCAAGTCTAACTTCCTACGATTCTTTTAATTATTTTTTTTTTTTTTTTTTTTTTGTATTAATATTGATACAAGAAGAAGTTGCTCCAAAAAGCTACTAACCTCTGAAGTCCGGGGTGGACTCTTGTATCGGGGAATAGAAGAAATTTCAGAGATTGTTTCGGAGTTAAAAGTATCTGTGGATTCGGGTTTTGGAAGACAGAAGATATAGGTCTATAGGTTATATAGTATGTATAGCCGGATAGACTGACGGAGTTCCAGTCTCTAGAAGTCATAGGTATAAACAAATTGGCGAATTCGTTTGTAAGCTTAGTATCCTGATTTGTGAAATTGCCTATTTCTGAAAATAGACAAAATTATGCCGAATTGAGCAAATCGCTTGCCGATCTCCGAAATTAAGAATGTTATTGGCGATTTTAATCTAGTGGTAGTTTTAGATATATAAGGAAATCAAACTATTTATATTTTATATTTTATTTAACTAAACAAAAAGGCATGTCGAAATTTTAGAATGATTTTTATTTATGAATTAAAACTTTTGTTAGAAAATTATCCAAAGTATAATATTTCTACTTTATTTTTTTCTCTTATGTGCTGCCATTTAAATATCGATGGTATATTAATTATAGTTGACATATCTATAAAATAATAAATAAATTTTGCTTATTACTTGAAATCGTAGATGACATTTATTAATTCAGAAAATCGGCAAGCGATTTGCTTAATTCATGAATTATGCAAAATTTTGCTTATTTCCAGAAATTGGCAATTAGGCCGGGCATAGACATACATTGAACTCTAAAACATCATAAAAAGTTTTTTCTTTCAACAAATTAATTGTAATTTGTGCTAATGTAATCTCTGCTACGTTAAATTTGAATTTTATCCCGTATTAAACGCGAATCATTTTCTTTTTTTTTCCTGAACCGTTCAATTACTAACGTTTGAGTTGGTAATGGATTAGAACCATTAGAAAGATTCCAGAGCAAAAAGGAAGAGGGAAAATCAACCCTCTTCTCTGTTGGAACAAATAATCGTTTTCTTTAATTTGGAAAGGGAGCAAACAAACAGACAAACAGACGACGAAAGCTAGACAAGTAAATAAGGCCAATATGTCAGACTTAATTCCGGTTGGTATCAACAAAGCAATCTTTCGAATAAATCTGAACCAGGATTATTTCGCTAAGTCGTATAATCAAGATCGGGAAACATAAATATAAATAAATAAATATTTACCGAAAATAGTAGAAGAGCCAGTGAACTTGAAGAGGTAAGTATTTCATTCCAAAAATGTTATAGTTATAATCATTTGTTAATTGATGAACCGAACAGCCCTCTTGCGTGTGAGAGTGGATACTCTCTTAAAGTGAGGTATATTTTTCGAAATTTCTCTAAAGGGACTTAAATGAATTTGATAAAGGGTGAACAAAATTTTTCTTAAAACAAATGAAATAAAATGTTGATATTAATTATTTAAAGATTTGATCCTTCGGGTGAATTTGTTTATCAAAATAAAAAATTCGTAACGAGAAATCAACGAGGTTGTCCTTTGCTTGTGGCAAATAAATATATACATATAAAATACTTAAAATTTAGTTTACAGAATTGATTGGTTTATAATGGAACATTAGTATATAGGACATACAAAATAATATTTAAAATCTAGAATTTTCCATAATATATATGGATTGTTTTGGTTTGCATGTGTATGTATATGTATATATGTAGCTAGCCATTCAAATAACCTGGGACTCAATTTTGATTTTTCTAATCCCATAATTTTAGATAAACAACCGAATTTAGATAAAAGATTTTTAGAAATGATCGAAATTTTAAACAACAAAAATTAAATTAACAAGAGATCAGATGTGGACTGATTTCTAATATTTATCAAAAAATTTTAGAGAAAATTTTTTTTCGTAAATATATTTATATTTTTATATGAATTAAAGGTAATGTCGTCTTGAAGGCATGTATTGTATTATTGTCTATATTCAAAACATTTAATTTTTGTAGTCTTGCTTTTTATGGATTAGAAAAAGAAACTTTTTTTATCCATTTATTTATAAAAGGAGAAATTCTCCAGAAACGTTTGAGTTTTCTTAAAGGTTTTGAAGATTGTTTTTTTAAAAGAATTGGATTTGTTTTAATTATAAAATAATCAATAACATTTTTTTCAACATATTCATATACATTTATACATATATACGATATAATTAATGTATAAATATATACAAATATACTAGAGGTACGGGGCCCTCCATAAATTACGTCAATCATTTCAAGATTTTTAGATCTCCTCTCCCCTGTGTCACATTTTCATTGATCCCCCTTTGTTTTGTGACGTTATACTATCAATTTTATATCCTATAATTTAATAATTGTAGAAATTTTAACCCATTATCTTAAACAAATTATTCTTTGTTGAAAAAATCAAAGATAATTGTAAACAAACAAATATTTTCAGGGAATGAATCCTTAAATAAAATGAAAAGGTTTTATTTATTTGAAAAAAACTAAGTGTTTTTGCTAAAAATTGCCTGCTTATAATTTTATATCTAGATATATTTTACCAACATTTTCAGGTTGGAATAATAATAACCTGAAATCTAAAAATTATATTTGAAAACTTTTAAAAAATTTTAATTAGACTTTTGTGACATCACAATATTTAGGATCCCTGCCCCCCCCCCCCCCCTGTTACATTTTGTCACAAATCTGAGATGCCTTCTCCTCCCTTACTAAGTGACGTAATTTATGGACGGCCCCACACCGATATACCGATTTAAACCTAAAGCTTTTTGATCTTTTTCAAAATGATAATTAGCTAAGAATGCAATATGGGAATTGTCGCCACATATACATACAGACTGTGGGAGACAAATCGACCTTTTCTAAATACCAGCTATTTGAAATCATATGATCCTTTTTTGAAAAGATCTTAGGAAAAAACAAGATTTCTAATACTATAGAAATAAAGGTTTCTTTAGATAAAATATCGTCCACTTTGAGCAACCATCCACGCTATACGCATCACATGAGTGCTTAATATTATTCGGTTCATCAATTAATCAAGATGCAAATCGATTGGAATGAAATATTTTGAATTCGCAGTTCACAGGCTCTTATTGTAAAACGTCAATTAAGTGCTTATTGATTTGATGTGAATTATATAAAAAAACAAAAAATTTAAAAATGTTGTTAACTATATTTAAAGAGATAATTAAACTTTCCCTGAAACAAAAACAAGAAATAAAATAAATAAAAGACATATTTTCATACAACAGGCATTCAAAAACTAAAAAAAAGTGTGTTTTATAGAAATCAATCAATGTTGAACAAAGATTATATTATACAAAGATATATATGTAACATATGTATATGTAATGTTATATAAGTACTGATGTCTACATATAATATGTTCATTTTGCCTAAATGTAGGCGATAGATGTTGTGATAGTGATTTTTCTATGTAAATGAACGACAAAAAAATGTTGAATTATATATATGTATATATTATAGACAAATTCTTTACCTCATATTTCAGGAGAAGGAAGATAAAGACATAAGGTAAGTTAACTATAAAGATTTTTTTTATTTACCTATTGCTAATAGGAGTGGTTAGCTCAGGTGGTAAAAGAGGTTCTTAGTAGAAATTAAAAGTACCTGGGTTCAAATCTGACTTTGGTATTTATGAAATATAATTATTAAGTTAACCCATTACTTCCCAACCAATTACTTCCAAAAATTGGATTTTTTTATTCACCTCTTTAAATTCAGTTGTTAATACATTAAGAAAAAATAATGTGAAATCAAAAAAAATTTATTCCTGGTTGTTGAATCAGCCTGTCCTATAAATATGACAATGTGGTTTCATGATAAGAAATCAAGAAAGATCATAATTATAAGAAAATCGACTTTATTTTAAAAATAAAATCGGAGAAGCTTATTTCTTGTGATAAGGTACAAAACAATCACTGCAAAGTGACTTTTCAAATTTTTCACAAAAAGTTAGGGATTTTTTTTACAATCTTGTCCTCGACACCAACTCTGTTTGTTTCTCTTCATCGTATATTCCCCATATTATCAAAACTGACAGGTTATAAAAAAAAATTCTGAGTGTGTCAAGCTTACGCACGACGGAAGTGAAACTTCTAGTATTCGTCTCTCTCTTTTCATTTCATTATCTCTTTTTTTCTCTCTTAGGTTAGTTTGAAGATTAGAGGTTAAATAATTCAATGACGAAGCATAGATTTACTCTTTCTAATATTTTCTTATACATGAATGAATTTCGATTTATGTACAGTTCCAAAAATTTTTAATTTATTTACAATTATCCAATACTATTTACAATTATTCAATTTATTACTTTATCCAATGCGAAGCATGGGAGAAAGTATTGGAATCGTTCTCGCGGCAAGCGCGACTTCAAAGGGTCCTCAGGTAAAGACTACGGAACCCATAGACTCAATTAAGGTCACAAATTGAAGTATTCAATGAGATTGAATTTTAGCACGTGGCTGTTTTGCCAAAAATTACCTGGAATCTCGTCGAGAGGCCAAAAAGTGCCATTTTTTACTTTATCCAATGCGAAGCATGGGAGAAAGTATTGGAATCGCTCTCGCGGCAAGCGCGACTTCAAAGGGTCCTCAGGTAAAGACTATAGAACCCATGGACTCAATTGAAGTATTCAATGAGATTGAATTTTAGCACGTGACGGTTTTGCCAAAAATTACCTGGGATCTCGCCGAGAGGCCAAAAAGTGCCATTTTTTTTGGAAGTGCGTGCGGATGTATGTATGTATGTATGTGTGTTATCGTTTTTTTCGTCCACGAATTTTTCCACACCGTTGCACCGAATGAATTGAAATTGAAAACCTACCAGTATTTTAACAAATTGAGTAGCTTTTGGTACATATCGGTCCACAAACATTAGTACTTTATTTCAGTACTTTTTTCTAAATATCTTGAAAATGACTTAACCAATTTTGATGAAATTTAATATCCTAATTAAGTACCTTGGGGACCACAAAAAAGGTTAAATAAAGTTTTTAGTAAAATTATATTTTAAAGTACTTTACTCAAGAACATATTAATATTTCAAATGAATTTGGATAAAGTTTAGCAACGATCCGTTGCTGTTTATTTTTTATTTACAATTATTCAATATTAAATAAAAAACAATATTACAATTAAAAATTACAATTTACCAATCATGTGACACTTTCATTGTCACTTTTACGAATATTATCTCCTAATGTCGTGATAATTGAGTTATGGTAACTAAAGTGCTGAGAGAGCGGTGGTGGGGGTCCCCGGGGGCGTGGTTACCGCCACCTAACTATGGCAGTTTTTCGTGACGGCCTTGAGCCGACGACATTTTTCCGTGACGGCAATGAGCCGGTTTTACTCCCGTCGTCGAGAATCCATGACGCGCGTAAAGAAGTTTCACTTCAATAACTTCAGAAGCCCACGGAGTTGGTTAATTCGTCATAGCTTCAGATTTTTTATCCAAGAAAAGTAAACCCTTCTTCTAAAATCCAGAAGAGGGATTGATTGTTTCATCTTTACTTATGTGATTGTAAATAATCCATGAATTCACTAGGGACATATCCAAAACTCTAATAACTAGAGGCAAATACCATTTCTTACCTCTAAAACGAATTGGATATTTAGAAATCAACAAATCATGCTTATCGACTCCTCCCAAATTTTTATTATAATTATGGATAAGTTTTGGCTGATTCACGGCCACTTTGGTCTTTTCTTTCTTAGAATACCTATTAGTTTTCACAAAAGTTTCAACAGTATCGAATTTAGTCATTTCACACATAATATTTCATTATTTTTTATCAAAACGGTGATCGGAAAACCTCGGTCTTTTTTTTCATTTATTGTTTAGTCATGATAGGGCATTTTTAGACTTGTTATCTCGTACTGTACCCGTAGCTCTGAACCCTTTTGATTTCAAATCAATCAACAATTGAAAGCTACTAAAATAAGCTGACGTGCTCTGATGTGGCCATCTACTTGACTTTACCATACAACCAGGCCCCTCACTGATATTTAATATTTAATAAAATTATTTATAATCATGTAAGGGAAGGGGGCTAGTTTTTCCATTTTTAGATTTCTAGGGTCCCACTGATTATGTATACAAAATTTGGTTGAGTTTGGTACAAGGGCCTAGATTTTCATTTTTTGACCCCCCCCCTCCCCATCTGGGGTTGTTAGTTTTTGCATTTTTAGACTTCTGGGGTCCCTCTGATTATGTATACAAAATTTGGTTGAGTTTTCTCAAATAGCCTAGATTTGTAATTTTCAACCCCCCTCCATCCCCCTTAATTTTGGGTCTATATACACCAAAATCTAATCAGCTCTTAATCCCAATGGACCAAAACTACGTGTGAAATTTGGTTTCGATATTCACACTAGTTTATGAGCTAGCTCGTCCACAAAAATTTGGTAACAGAATAACAGACTAACAGACAGAATAACAACCAGACTAATTAACAGACATTTTGACAAAACAATTATTATCTCGAAAAATATAATTTTTTCGATGTTCACTTATTAGAGCTTTTTTGTAGAACGAAATGCCATGGTTTTGCTCAATTTTTGTAATCAAAATAGTTTCAGCCGTTTTTGAGATATTTCAAAAAATCACTTTTTTCATGCACGATTACAACACTTGACCATACCCTGTATGGTAAAGTAAAAGTTATCAAAGTAGACCATATGTGCACTGGGATCCGTACATACCTGCAGTAACTTTTTTACCACTCTTGAACCCAAACAAATCGCCAGTACTAAACAGAGTTTTGAGTATCCTTACCAGTATACAATGAAAAGTTGTAACAATAACCGCTAACTCCACACAGAGTCTAAAACTTACATCTAAAACTTGCAGGTTTGTCTTTTATCAATTGTTTCATTCCAAAGTATTTGACGATCTTTTCACCAAGAGCTAAATTTGATTCGAATATCCCAAATTTTCTAAACGATTATTTTTATTTTAGCGATAAAAGGGCTAAATTTGAAACCTTTATCAGTCTTATCAATTCTTGCGTTGTCATTGAAATGTAAATAAGATTTTATTTTATCAAATCGATTGAGCATGCCTGAACATGTTTGCGAGCCAAAATTGTTAAGACGAATTGCCAGCGTCATATATAAGTATAGGACAGCTCATTTCGATGATAGGTAACTTATTTCCAAAATATTTATTGGACGTTTTCTAATTTATTTTATATTTAGTAAAGGTCTTAGAATCATTTTAAAATACTTTGAAGTTCGTAGTTTTATTTGTTATTTGATATTTAAAATGAAAAATAATGCTCTTCTATTCTCAACAAAAGACATCAAATTAAAAAAAATATATTTAAAAGGCATAATTATATTTCACTACCAAAATATTTGTTTTTAATAAAAAAAATAGTGTAAAAATGAGAGAGGCACCTAATGGGTTAAATGAATAGATTATGTAGAGAGTACTAGTGTTGTTGATTTAGAAAGAGAAATCAATGGATTGTCCTCTGTTTAATACAAATAAACAAATAGACGTTCATATCAGTGGCGCGCGATCCATTAATCCCTTCCTCCATTTTATTCACTTATAAAGAATTATGTTTTTTTTTTTTTTTTTATTAAATAAGTCTTTTTACTTCGTTTTTTCGAAATACATCAAAAACTACTTAAACTATTTTGATAAAATAAATTGAGCGAAACCATAGAATTTCTATCTACAAAAAAGCTTTAAACGTCAAAAAATTATATTTTACGAGATATTAATTGTTTTGTCTGTTAGTAAGTACGTATGTTACCAAATTTTGTGTGCCTACACTCTAAGTCAGAAACTAGTGTGAATATCAAAACGAAACTTCACATGTACATTTTGTACATTGAGATTAAGAACTGATTAGATTTTGGTTAAAATCGAACCAAAAATTAAAGACAGGGGATTGGGGCGGGTTAAAAATTTTAAATTTTTAAAATAAAAAAAAATTAGAAATTAGTATAAAACAGTCCTAAAATAAAAAAAGAGAGTAATTATTTGTTCCGTAACTAAAATTGGGGGGAGGAGGGGGGGAGGGTTAAAAAATGGAACTATCAATATAAGTTATCAATAGACCCTTTGATTGATTTGTACGAAATTTCGCCTATGTACCCTATATGACCTTATGAAAATGTCTCATTATGTGAAAGTGATAATGGCTCAGAAGAGGAGGGGTTCAAAAATAGAATAGAGGGGCCACGTGTATGGTAAGGTCATGTGGAAGGCCACATCATCTTATTTTGAATTTATTTTTTATCGCTGGCCAATATAATTTATTCATTGTCATTGTCATTTTATTTTTGTCAACCCCAAAATTTAGTTATGTGGCACAAAATGGGGTGGTCGCGACCATTGGTGTAGTTAGGGGTTTTCCTAAGGGTGCTGATTATCAACACAAGGTTTCAATTTCGGTAATCTGATTAGAGACATTTTAGTAGAATTGACAAATTTTCTAAGTAACGAAATAATTTAATGAGAAATACATAAGTGATGACTCGTTATTAAAGAGTTTCGATTTTTCTACGGGTAACAATTAGTTTTGTAGGGAGGATTTATCTCAATTTCCACTTAAATTTCACCATTACTGCCTATCACTTTGAGGTAAACAAATTCACATAAGTACTTTAAATAAAGTACATTTAATTTCCATTAGAAAAGTTTATATGAGAGAAATGTCTAAAATCGATAGTTTACGAGTTTTGTAAATATAAATATTTTTTACTATATAAAAATACAAGGGCAATAATTTGGCTAGAAAAATTTTTGATTCATAAAATTTCGAATTTTGTTGATGATTCGAATTTTAATAAAAATCCTTTATCTAAAACCGCTTTTATTGTTTTAAAATAATGTTTATTTATCTCAGAAAAAATTATTTAATTTTGAAATTTAAATCCTATCTAGCTATTTAAATAGTCAGGCTCTTAATTATAGATTATGAAATTTCTTCTTTTAGTAAATTAAAATATCAAAATGTTTCTTCATTAAAGTTTTTGAAAATGCAGAATATTTAAGCCTCTATAGCAGGATTTATCTAAATTTCCACATAAATTTCACCATCCTTGCCTAACACTTTGAGTTACACAAATTTATATAATGACCTTACTTAAAGAATATTTAATTTTCAAAAGAAAAGTTCAGATGACTGAAAAATCTAAAATCAATAGTTTACGAGTTAAAAGATATTCCAATATTGTATGTAGAGTGAATGGACTTGAATCAATAACAAATGTCTCTTATAGGGGGAGACGATTTAACAGACCAAAATAATTATAATAAATGAGAAAGAAAACGATTTTATTTATCGATTTCATCTATCTGAAGGTTAACATTATGACTAGTATATAATAAAATTGCATTTAGATTAAGAATTTTGTAGTTATAAGAAATTGTATGAAAATATTTAATTTCTTCTCTCCGGGAGCGAATCAACTAGAAATGGCGAAAAGTTTTATTTTTTTTTCTCATTAGATATTTATTCAAATCTATTGAAATTTCATTTCAGTGAGTTATTTTCATTTATATTTTATATCAAATAATTATTATTAAGAAATTTGGATTTTAAAGGGTAGTTTATTTGAAGTCCAATTTGAAAAAAACGCTAAAAACTCGGTTGAAATAATTTGTAAAAATATGAAATCAATTAGATATTATAATAGAATTAATTATTGATCGTTTACTTCAATTTTGAACGAAATCGGTGCTGTACTTTTTGAGAAAATCGTCAAAAACCCTGAAAACCTTCTATGAATGGCCGTTTTAGAAACATTTTAAAATTCACCTCCATGTCACAAGTCAGTGTTTTGTTTCATATGACTTTTTTAACTTTTTTAAAAGGGATCTCTGATTTCAAAAAACGCCCTTTCATAGAAGGTTTTCGGGGTTTTTAACAATTTCCTCAAAAAGTATTGCACCGATTTCGTTCAAAATCAAAGCAAACTATTAATAATTAATTTTTTTATAATAGCTAATTGATTTCATATTTTTAAAAATTATTTCAGCCGAGTTATTAGCGTTTTTCAAATTGTATTTCAAATAAACTACCCTTTAAAATGCAAATTTCTTGATAATAATTATTTGATATAAAAGATAAATGACAATAACCGACAGATATAAAATTTCAATAAATTTGAAAAAATATCTAATGAGAAAAAATATAAAGCTTTTCGCCATTTCTAGTTGATTCGCTCCCGGAAGGAAGAAATTGAATATTTTCATACAATTTCCTTTAAACTACAAAATTCTTAATCTAAATGCTATTTTATTATATAATAGACATACTGTTAACATCCAGATATAGATGAAATCGATCAAATGGATCTTTTTCTTTCTCATTTATAATTCTTCATCGTCTATTTTATCAATAGGCTGGGTCGCAAGTCACCAGGCATCAGCGAGTCATTTTTTATGGTTTTCTAGCTTTTTACCATTTTCTTAAAAATTAATCAATCTATTTCATTCAAAATTGAATATAATTATTAATAATCGATTGTTTTTTAATATTTATTAATTTTATATTTTTAAAAATGATTTCAAAGTAGTAATTAGGGACTTCAAATAAACTAATCTTTGAAAATCAAATATTTTAACAAAAAGTATTCGATATAAAAAATAAAATAAAATATTTTATAGATATGAAATTTCAATAGATTTAATTGAATATGTGCTGAGGAAAAAATTAGCCGCTTTTGAAAATTCTAGTCGACTTGCCGCCCCAGTGAAGAAACTGAATGTTTTCATAATATATCATTTAAACTACAAAATTCTTAATTGAAATGCTATTTTCTTATATTATGATGAATGATTACGTGAGTAAAAAGAACTTCCTCAAGTTTAAGACATTTATAAACACAAATATGTAAAAAAACATATTTAGAATATTAGAATCCATTTAATTCATAAAGTTCATTTCTTTGTGTTATATACCTACTATATACTCGTATTTAGATTTTTAACTAAGAAGGATTTAAACCTCTTTGCGTGTAAAAGCTCCTTTCTCCTCTAATCATATGTAAAATTTGATTTGATTTAAAAAAAAGAGTATACCGATTTAAAATAAAAAATTCACACATAAAAATTTGTCCTTATTTTTCTATTATAAACTTTCAAATCAATAAATAAATATTGGCATGTATGAGTAAAATGAAAAACATGTACATTACTTGGCAGCATATTAGATATCTCACTACTTTTTTAACCGACTTCAAAAAAGGAGGAGGTTCTCTATTCGACTGAATTTTTTTTTGTCCCTATGTTACCTCATATCTCCGCCAATTGTGAACCGATTTTGAAAAAAAAATTTGCATTGAGTTCAATCTACCTTTCGATTGATCCCATTTTTTTACATAGGTATTAGATCTTTTTTGTTAGGTTTGTTCAAGCCTAACTTCTTTGTTTATGAACCGATTTCGATGATTCTTTTTTTATTGGAAAGGGGGTATCTTAGGGATGGTGCCATATTAATTTGGTCAAGTTCTGATGATATGATCACTATTAATAACATCACTAAAAAGAGAAAAATAAAAATAATTTTTAAGAAAAAATTAAAACCGACTTCAAAAAAATTAAATGCAACAAATAAAATACACTAAAAGGTATAAAATAATTATTAACTTATTTAGTTACAACTAAACTACAAAATATTAACATGAAATTACTTTTTGTAGTCGGTGCCAAACAAGCTATACCTATAAGCGAGCGTACCCGCCAAACGTACTAAGTAAGATCCGTCGAGTGCGATTCATAAAAGGTATATGTTTGACACCGACTTCAAAAAGTAATTTCTTGTTAATATTTCGTAGTTTAGTTGTAACTAAATAAGTTAATAATTATTTTATAGCTTTTAGTGTATTTTATTTGTTGCATTTAATGTTTTTTTGAAGTCGGTTTTATTTTTTTCTTAAAAATTATTTTTATTTGACAAACGGTTAATATTAAACGAAATTGGCCTTTTATTACACATGAGTTTTTGTTGGGATTTCACTTTTTTTTATAAGTTTGGATGCGTATTTATGCCCTGAAGAAAGGTTTTGCGATTTCACCCTTTATCAATGGTCCAAACTTGCCACGTTATTAAATGAAAACTTACCGAACGAAGAGCTGACCTGAGAAGACGCCATTAAAGTGTTCACAGCCCCTCAGAAAGACCCGAATGATCACCAGCTGAAAATATCAGAGATTATTAATTAATTTAAAAAAAATTCAACTCAAATGATTAATTAAATATAGATAATATTTTTTTTTAATAATAAAGATTAATTGCCGAATAATAGAGTAAAAAATTGGTGTGATAAGGGGGTGGCTTGTAAGTGGGGGAGGGTCCCTCCTCGACTGAAGGTCAAAGATCAAATACAACTCACGCTCAAAGAGAACCTAATTGCTCTGACGTCACAACCATTGGCAAAAATTTATATTATAGTTTAATTGAAATAGATTGAGGGGTTGCAGTAAATCTTGTTATGACCTGTAGAGAGATTTATCACGCCATAATTCCATAATTAAAAATATTTCCAAAATACAAAAAAAAATAGTTTTAATTTGATTATTAAATAAAACCTCTTAAGTTTCTTTAAAAAAAAGCTATTCTCTTAAAGGAAATGAGGAAAAAGTGAAATCAGGCCTAAAATTAGAGGGGGCTTAAAAATCTATTTCGACCATATTTTACACAGTTATCTTTAAAGGCCTTAGAGAGTTATTAATGAAAAAACAACTTCTTAAAATGGCCAGACAGGGCCGCAGCGTGGGTAAGAGGTACATGTGTTCAAAATGGTAAATTTATCGCCCTTTTCCATGATACTAAATATGTAAATTAAACAAAATAATTAATTTCAATTCAAAAAATGTTTATTTAATTGGTAAATCTCATCTAGATGTATTATAAAGTCATGGGATGGCAATATGACATTTTTTTCATTATTAAATACCAGTTGTAATTCAAGTGTTTTACTTCTAGAGTGTTGTACTAGGGTGGTCCTTATTTAGGGTATTTTCTAATTTTTACGCTGACAGAGGCTCATATGGTTCGAAAAAAAATCCCCCAGGTTTCAAGTCACTATCTCAATTTTGACCTAAGCCGAGCGATGCCAGTTTCCCATCTAAATAACATGGAGTTTTTGTCATTGAATGATCATGTTTTTATTCCGGCCAAAGTAATGGTTTAAACAATTTGAAACTCTTCAGACATAATCCTTATAATAGTAGCTATGGCTAAGAATTTTTACAGATTTTTAGCTATTATAATTTTATAGTCTATAACTTAATAACTCTAAGATATAGCAGTAATTTATCTAGCTGTAACTCAAAAATTATAATAGCTAAAAATCTATAAAAATTCTGATCGATGGCTACTATTATAAGGATAAAGTTTACATAGTTTCAAATATTTTGAAGCATTGCTTTGTTTGGAATAAAAAATTGATATTCAATGCCAAAATCCCCATGTTATTTAGATGGGAAACTTGCATGGCTCTGCGGCACAGGCGAAAATTTAGATAGAAACTTGAAGCTTGGGGGATATTTTTTTTCGAACCATTTGAGCCTCTGTCAACGTAAAAATTCAAAAATACCCAAAATAAAGAACACTTTAGTCTTGCACATATACTAGTTAGCTTTTTTTCAATAAACTTTTAAACACCTATGATATTTTTAAACTTTAAACTAAGTTGAGTGAAATTCGTGTGGTATGCACACACGCTGGATTTTAAATTAAGCTGTTGACCAGTTGTTAATCTACCAATATACCTACGCCTTCAATTTCCCGAAATGGGCATAATTTAAAAATTAAGCCAATCCACCGAGGGTTGAACCGCGACCTAATATCGTGTACACCTATTTCCACTTCCAATTTAGTTTCCAAACATTTCCATAAAATTTCAGTACTAAAATACTAAAATAATTCCAAAGTCATGTACACCCATTCCAATTGCGATTCGCTCCTCACAATCTCCTAACAACGTTCCCAATATGTGCCAAATTTCACATAAATGAATACCCTAAGATCTTACGAGATTGACTATTCAAGTGAAATTGATGGTCCCTAAAATAGGAAGGGGGTGAATTCAATTAATCAATTTAAATATTTGATTAAATTTGAAAATACAAGGGGAGCAGGGGTAAAGTAAAGTCATGTGGATGGTCATAATGGATTGGGAGTTTCAACAAGTAGTAATGAAGAAACTTACCAATCAATTCTTCCCATCAAATATGTATTCATCCACTCAAGTTTTTAATAAACTTTTAAAAAGCTTCATCGATCCAACATATCTCACTTCTCATTTATTTTTTAGGACACGCTAAAGTTTCCTGAACTTTATTACTTTGCCTTTTGCCATAATAATTAGTTATGGCAAAGTATTGTAATTTTATTTGAATAAATAATGTTTTCATTTTATTGGTTTTTTGAAAATTTCTCCAAATGTTTTAAAGGATAATTTTTCGAGATATAATATAATATAAAAAAATAATTTTTATAAAAAATAAATAAAACCGACTTCAAAAAAATTAAATGCAACAAATAAAATAATAAGAACTCGAAAATCAAATAAAATGCACTAAAAGGAATAAAATAATTATCTAATTTAGTAACAACTAAACGACGAAATTTTTACATGAAATGATATTTTGAAGTCGGTGCCAAACATGAATTTTATAAAATCGCACTCGACGGATCTTAGTACGTTTGGCGGGTACGCTCGATTATATAGTTTGCTTAGCATCGACTTTAAAAAGTGGTTTCATGTTAATATTTCGTCGTTTAGTTGAAACTAAATTAGATTATTTTATACCTAATAGTGCATTTTATTTTATTTTTGAGTTCTTATTATTTTATTTGTTGCATTTCATTTTTTTGAAGTTGGTTTTTTTTATAAAAATTATTTTTATTTTTCTCTTTTTAGTGATGTTATTAATAGTGACTTAATATAATACCTTGCATGCATCTCGTAAGAGAAAGCGTCGGGCGATTTAATCAGAAAATGATATAAATTTATTAAACCAATTATTTTACATTAATTAATGTATACCATGTATTTTAGCTTCGATTCCGGAGATTGCTTCTCCACCATCGAGTGTCCTTATTTATCTTTAGTCCTTATTTTTAATAAGAGGAAAAATCTAATTAGATAAAAAAACCTCTTTTCCGATAATTATTTCAATTCCATTATTCCCCAATCAAGTCGATTGGATCTCACCTCCTCTCCCTCCTTCCATCATCTCTTCCTTTTCATCAGAAAATGATAATAAAATTCAATTCATAAATATAGAAATTCTCTCGAAACGTTTGCGTGTTTTAAATGAATGTTTTAAGATTTTTTTATAAAAGATTTTATTTATTATAATTTCGATAATTTGCTCATAAGAATTGGAGATTTACGTTATTTCGTCATTGATCATATCATCAGAACTTGACCAAATTAATATGGGACCACCCCTAAGCTACCCCAATTCATCGAAAGAGCCGCATGTGGCTCGCGAGCCGCAGGTTGCCTAGGCAATACCTGTTTTATATTTAGCATTTGAGGAGGCGAAGCAGCGGAAAATTCAAGCTTGCCCCCCACCTTCCCCCCCCAGACAAAAGACCTAAATCCTGTTCTGTTATTGGAAATAATCTTTTTATTTATTTTTGGTTCGTCTTCCAATCAATCTAGTAGTCCGTCTCCGAAGAAAATTTTGATCTTTTATGTACTCTTTTGAGTTAACACAATTTATTTTACTGTTCGTTTTACTTCAAATTTTATACTTTTCTATGTAAATAAAAATAAAAAAAGACTCGATTTAATAATAATAAATAACTAGAATGTAATTTCTTTTTTGTGTTCCATTAAGACATTAAATGAAGCTTTTAAATCTTTTGTTTTTTTCTTTTTATACTTTTATCCCAAATGTTAAATATAATTTTTTTTCATTCCATTTTATTCATTCTCTTTTATTTATCCCTTTTAGTCGTAAGCAATATTTTATCGTCGATAAAATTAATTCCAGAATAAATAGAGTAGTCTTTTTTCGCCCTTGTCTTTTTTTAACACCCTCGGTCGTGGGTGGAGGCACTCCCGCCCTTCTAGCCTCTTCACATTTCCAAACTCATCACGTGCCGAGGGTAAATCTTATGAAACGCTGCCAGAGAGGGATGGATGGATATCCCTTCAAAATGCCCATTACTCAAATGAAATAAAGAAATAGCAATGGGCAATGAATTTTAAGATGAACCAGTTAAGGGAAAATATTTTATTTTGCAGATAATAGCATAGTTGTTGATTCATAAATAGAAATCAATGAGGTTGCCCTCGGCGTGATGCAAATAATAAAAAAATGTATAAAAAAGAATCTTAATACGTTTATTTAAAAGTACCTGGAGCCACCGAGCGATGCACGGTAACTCCTGACCACCCCCCCCCCCCTCTCGAAACCCCATATCTCGCCCCCACCACTGCACCCCACCTCCGCCCCACCCCAACCGCGCCTCTCACCCCCGGATCCCCCACAACTGCACCCCACCTCCTGCACCTCCCATAATCACCCCACCCCGCACCCAGTTTTTGCATTTCTAGCTTTCCAATGGTCTACATATTATGTATATATTTGTTTACTCGTACACCAATTTGCCCACATTCGTTCATATTTATAAACATTATAAAAAAATAAATAGGAAAATATAAAAAAAATAATCGTATAGCATATAAAATAAAAACACAAAATTAAATAAGATTTGTTTCCAAGTTATATAAAAAAAAGCCACTAAAACCACTTTATTTGTAAACACACCTGTTTTGTTATGATTTGGACACCT
>JALMQS010000053.1:8066095-8080064 GCA_024734495.1 Forficula auricularia | reverse complement strand
ATACATACATACATACATACATACATACATACATACATACATACATAAGGGCAGAGAGCAGAGAGAGAGGAACTTTGACACCCTCACATTAAGAGGAAAAGCTAATTAGCTACGACCCCTACTACGATGCTATACCTAACGGTCGTTCAGTAGGAGAATGGGGTGACGATAAAGGGAGGTGGTTTTAGTGGGTAGGAATCCCACACTCTGCTGGGTACGGACCCGGCAGTGTCTTTTTTTGTGAAGAGTTCCACCTACCCTCGAAGAAGTAAAAAAAAATATACATAAATACAGGAATTTTGTTGAGGGTGTTTTCGTTCATAACTTTGCTTGAAAAGTGTGCGACCAAAATTTGGCGTGATTTGGACCAATGTACAAACAAAACCTTCATTTTTATATAGATTTCTCTTCATAAAGTATTTCTAATCAAAACTACGAGTATAAACAAAATGTTTTCAATTAAATAAATTATTTCAACATAATTTATTAGTATGAGAATCATAACACTAGCTAATGAGTGTGTTAGTTAAAACATCCCAAGACCATCTGCAAAATAGGAGAAAAGGGAGTCTTGAAAAAGTATTCACTTTTCCCTTCAATTTTTATTGATTTTGTGATTGTATATTTAATTTCATCTTGTGTTCTTTCTTATATGGTATTGATCCCTTTCATTTATTATTCTATGGGATAGAGATTCGTTAAAGTAAGAAATGAAATAAATATTTATTGCAAAAAAATAAAAAAAAAAAAACATATTTTTTCCAGACTGTAAATTTCTCAAGTAGCTTCTGGACAGCGCGGCGTTCTCTTCAGGGAAATTAATCTCTATTGTAGCGAGGCGTTTTATCAGTGGTAACAATCTGATTTTTGATCTTCAAGCATTCCAATGCCAGCCTCACTATACAGATGATAGATATTAATATATTTAGATCGAGACACATGAATTCAAACAATTTTTTTTTTTTAATTTGTTATTGTGAGACGAGGCAGGATTTTTTTTATCGAAAATCATTTTCTATGAAATCCTTCCTGCTGGGCGAGCCTATAGTATTGAATCCATGCAATTTTTTTTTCTTATTCTGTTGTAAAATGTCTTAAATATGTTTTTTTCCTGTCTCCGGTCAGATACCTAGGAAAACTTAAAAAAGTCATAGAAAGTTCGTTCTTGTGTCAAACTATTTGATTTAGTTTTTATCTCCAAGAGAACTGAATAGATTTTGGGATCTCCAACTTTAGAACTTCTTGTTCGAAAATCCATAAAGCATAATTTTTTGAGTGACTTTATTAAGATTTTAAGGCGAATTATTTATAATATGGGTATAAATGAACAATTTATATTTATGTGTATTATTAATTACTTATAATGGCATCTTTACCGTAAATAAGTTTTCTTAAGGAGAGAATGAGAGAAAGTGATGGATTTTTTCAGAATGCCTAGAGATATAAAATTCACCTAAAAATGGCCACTTTGGGACTCTGTACCTCCTTTATTTTAAAGGAGTTCGAGACTGCTTATCTATCTTGTTGATCTTCGAAAAAATCTTTTGTATTTCTCCAGAGTGACAACGTCTGCATACCAAATTTTTTAATAAAAAAAATTGTTAATAATGAGGTTAATTTCGAATAAAATCTTTGTTTTGATAATATTAATAAAAAGAATAGAGATAATTTTTTTCTCATTATAAAAACATTTATTTAACACAAAATCGATTTCAAAAAATAAGAGTTAGTAGTGCATTTGTCATATTCTGTTGGCTGCAAACTACTTTTTATTTTTATATTTATGAATAACTAATTAATTAGACTGTTAAATATATTGAAAAATATATCATTCGATTCATCAAAGTTGAATTATTGATCTGTTCTGTATAAATTTGTCGAAAGTGGTATAATTTGTTTAGTAAGTTATAGCCCTTTTATAAGCTCGGTCCATTTTACTTCCATGTTAAAAGGACAAAATTCAATAATTTATTTCTCGGTAATGAGAAAGACGATCAACTTCAAATTTCGGTAGTAAATATTTAATGCATCAATGATTCGATGGGAAAAATTTGAGAATTTTCTTATAAAAATGATAAACAGTCCCGAACCACTTTAAAGTGAATTAAATGTAAAATAAAATTAGGCTAAATCTATTTAATGATTTCTTTATAGGTACACCTAATAGCCCATAATAAAAGAATATATTTTATTTCATATTCTAGTTAAAATCGACCCTCTAAAATTTGTGTTCGCAGGAGGGGGGGGGGGAGCAAGAGGGTGCATTTGCCCTCCCCCCCTCCTGGGATTGAACAAAAAATTTTGTTACAGCTTGACTTCCGGCCCGACCATAATAAACTATGATAATATACCTACTTTTTGTGTTTTTGTATTTAAGCACTACTATATTAGTGTATTCTACTCAAAAAATTAAACACTTCCCCCCTGAAATTTTTTTCCGGACCCCCTGGAGTGAACGATTCTTTCATTAGAATCTTATCGAGGAAAATTACTGAAAAAGACGTGGATAGAATGATCTTTCTATTCTTCATTTAGATCTAAATCATTGAAAGGATTCCATAAATACAAGTTCAAACTTGTTTCAGACTAATAGAGATTAATTTATTAATTTCTATTAATCAAGGAACGGCCTTTTGACTCTAAGGAAAGAAAATATTAAATCGAAATGAAATCAGATTTAGATATTTATCATTAAAATTTATTTATTCGCCGAAACTGAAAACAGTGTACAGAGACTGAAAAAAGTTTCACTTTTTCCTTCAATTTTTATATTTTAATTATTCCATCGGTCTAAGTGATTGGTTCTAGAGAAGTAGGGGAGGGGGGCTAAGCATGTGTATTAAGGGGGAGGCATTATGCCAGGGGCCCTGAGAACATGTTCAAGTTGCTTTTAATGAATATGTATTAAAACTAAATCTGAATCGTAATTTAATTTTAATCTTATTGAAATTACTAATAATAAAGTGTTTTTACTTTAACAACAAATACTTCATCACTTCAAAATGGAATTTTATGACTTATTTGAAAAAAAAATGAATAACCAAATAAAAAGAAAAGAAGATGGACATTTGCGTGTCGATAAATTATTAAATATCCCCTCTATAAATGAGAATTCGCATTTTTTTCGTTGATAATATTTTAGTATGCAAATAACAAGTTTTTTTTTCAATTATAAATATTTTGAAAAAATAACATATTTTAAATTTGTCTCTTAATTATTTTATTTATTTCAAGATTCTCCAGCAGATAATTGATATGGACGGAATTTTTCGAACATTAAATTTGAAGCAAACTTAGCTCGGACGTCACAAGCGTCAACAATGTGTGATCCTTATTCTGGGTATTTTCGAATTTTTACGCTGACAGAAGCTCATATGGTTAGAAATAAATAAAAAAATATCCCCCAAGTTTCAAGTCTCTATTTAAATTTTAACCTGTGCCGCACAGCGATGCAAGTTTCTCATCTAAATAAGGATTCCGCGACATTTCATCCCCCGACAAAATATCCCTGACAAAACATCCCCCGACAAAATATCTCATGACAAAATAACCCTTCCCCGCGTGAATCTTAAGAGTAATGCAAATCGACTCCGGTTCGGTTAATATACTAATATATTAACCGAACCTCCGAAAGTTTAGTCCGGACGGGGTCTGTTTCGGGATCTCATTTTTTTTTCTAATCAAACACACATTGAAAACCGAACCAGCCGATCGTCGGGCGGGGTGTGTTTGGGGCTCCCATTTTTTCCTAATCAAACACACATTGAAAACCGAACAGCCAATCGTCGGGCAGGGTGTCTCTTTTGTATTCTCCCTTATACTGGGGAATATTTTGTCAGAAGATATTATGCCGGGGGATATTTTGTCGGGGGATGTTTTGTCAGGGGATGTTTTGTCGGGGATGTTTTGTCGGGGATGTTTTGTCGGGGATGTTTTGTCGTGGATATTTTGTCGGGGATATTTTGTCGGTGGCTGAAATGTCGCGGTACCCTAAATAACATTGCGTTTTTGGCATTGAACGATCAATTTTTTATTCCGGCCAAGGTAATAGTTAAAAAAATTTGAAACTCTGTAGACTTTATCAGTATAATAATAATTAGCCCTTAAAATTTTTACAGATTTTTAGATATAATTTTAGAGTATATAACCTAATATCACCAAGTTATAGAAGTATTTTATCTAGCTGTAACTCCAAAATTATAAATAGCTAAAAATCTGTAAAAATTCAGAAGGATAGCTACTATTTTAAGGATAAATTCTCTAGAGATTCAAATTTTTTAATCCATTGCTTTGGCCGGAATAAAAAATTGATATTTCAATGCCAAAAACACTATGCTATTTAGATGCGAAACTTGCATCGCTGTGAGGCACAGATTAAAATTCAGATAGAAACTTGGAAATTGAGGGATATATATTTTTATTTATTTCGAACCATATGAGTCTCTGTCAGTGTAAATTTTCGAAAATACCCAAATTAAATACCACCCTATCAACATGCGTCGGGTTGGTTTCGTAAAAAAAATATTAAGACTGAGATATTTGAATAATAAATTAGTAATACGTATCTCTTGTTCAGGACAATTTGAACTCCATAACTCCTACACGCGTTGAATCAAGCAGTTGGAGTTATATACTATAACATGTATTGTGGGGGACAAAACAATAGACACTATATTAAGGGTTGAAATGTTGTTTAAATGACAGATAATTAATTATAATTATTTATTGGACACAAACAACAACTGATAAAATATAATTAGAACATTTTGATGAGCATATTTTGCAAAATAAGCCGATCGAAATGTCGTATGTAGTTATATTGGATTGGTTGTTGTTTGTGTTCATTAAACAATTATAATTAACTATGTATGATTTAAACAACATTTCAACCCTTAATAAATTTAATCACAAAAATACAAGCTTTAACAGATACATAGCTAATAAAAAGCCACTATATGAATCAAAAAATAATATATCTTTTTTTTTTTTATTTTTGGGGAAAATATATTTTGGGATTGAGTTTTATGTACATTACATGTAATATGCCAGATGTTAGCGTTATGGAACTATTTTGTTGTTGTTGTTGACTGTAGATTATACAGCATTTTTGTTTGATTTTAAACAGATTAAACAAGACCCGAAACACTATTTAATGTTAATAAAAATAATTCTGTGTATGGATTTTTGTATATTTATTAAATACAAAGAAAGGTTTAAGTGTGTTTTGATTAAAAGATTATGGCCTTCTTATTTACCTCTACATTTGCATGAATAATACTAATGTTATGGAAATACTGAGGAGTCCCCCCGGGAATGGCTACAAAGCTTACGCGGAAAAATAAAGTTTGGAACATTGCAAACATATTTCAGAACGTTATCCCGAACACCAGGATATCGCGACGGCTAAATGATTTTTAATAGTATATTTTATTTATTTTTTGTGAGTATATAAATAACTCCAAAATAACGATTTAATTTTTTGCACATACTATCTATTTTCCAATAAATAATTAATTAGCATACACATTCCATCGATTGATTTGCAAATCAGGTGATGTAAAAGAATATTTCTTAAAGCTAATTTGATATGATTTTTATTTGAAAACAAAATGAGTTTCCCATGAATAACTATATTGAGATCAAAAATTTTAATATATGCTAATCGATTTTAATTGCATATCTGCGAGTTCTCACGGATTTGGTTCATTTGATTTTTGCATCACTTTATCGTGTTTATGACAGTTCAATATATAAAATACTTCGATTCCAATGAAAATAGTTTGTGAGAAAGTTCAATATTGAATAGAGATCTTTCATTTTTGTTTTAATGGATTTATTTGCAAGAGTAATTCGGAATTTGGCAAGTTCATTCCAATCCCACGATCCATTAAATGACCAAGTCACTGAATGAATCAACAAAGTTTCTTAGAATATCGCAATATAAGGTGTCGCAAATATCATTAATATATATATATATATTGTATAATATGGGAATCCAGGTTAGTCCGGAATGTAGCGTTAACTCTTTAGTACCCGAATGAAAATTCGCGCATAATGTTAAAACGTTTAACCAGCTCTAATCTGCATCCTATGATTATAAAACTAAACACATATCTATAAAACTTGTAAATGCTAGTCAAAAATATAGACGAAAGTTTACAAATAAAAAAATGTATACAATGCAGAATATATTTCGGACAATAGGCGAATCCTATTGTTTTCAGCTTATAAAAAAATGTACATATTATATATCGTAATGAGACTAATAGTGTTCTATTTAACCTTTACATGAGAGCCTAAAAAATAGAATCTATCAATCTATGATTTTTCTTCTTAGTTCTTCTCATTTAATGTAGTTTCACATTCGGCTGTAGTTGTTGCAAGTTTAGAACAAGTTCCCGCCTCCTTTTAATGGAGGTTTCCTGCTTTCAACCAAATATGCATTGTAACAGTATCGTAATTAATTGTGTATATTTATGTATATACTAGTATGTCTGGGTTAGTACTGATTTGAATGGGAACAAAACTTTACACTTAAAGTAATGGATTTGTAACGTTTTACGGTGGATTGAATGTTTATTTAGCAGTGCTATCTCACGAGGTTTTGTTGAACCGCGGACATAGGCGTAAATATGACCCAAAGGTACCCTTAAAAACTTTTGCGAAACCTAAGAGTACCGTGGAACTCAGGTTGGAAACTCTAGAATAAAGAATCAAGGATGCTAGGTAGAACTCTGAATCTGGTATTTTTATTATCACTTACACAGAGAAGTATAAAAGTTAGAGTATTGTCAAAGTAATTGATTTATTCCAAGAGTGATGTGATCAAATAGGGTCAGCCAACATTTATTTTTATCACAAAATTCCAATGAGTTGAAATCAAAGAGGGTTCCTATAAACATACCTAGATTTTAGACAGCATTGTGGCTTGCCTGTATTAATGGTAATGGTAGTTTGTCGACCACCAATTTATAACTTTAGTACCTAGTTTCGTTCCAAAAATGGAGATAATATTAAATATTATCATTTTTATATTCAGAGCTCTTTGAGTTTTACTTACATACATATACTCATCCATCACACCATTAATTTTACTCAGAATTCAAATCCATCCATCCATCCCTCATCTTCTTCCTGAATAAGGTAGACGACAATCCTGTATGCATGAGTTGGATAGGTATGCGATTGTCTATCGAGGTATTAATGGTATTTTTGCGACCAACCATTTAGAACTTCAGAACTTTCGTCACAAAAATGGAGAAAATATGAAATAATGTTATCGTTATATGCATAGCTTCTGAGCAGCTTGAGCTAATGATAATCAGGATTGGCGCTATAAATTAATCTTTTTCCAGATCTAGATCTTTCCTACTAGCCTTCTAAAATATCCCCGATGTCTTAAACGTAGGTCTTATCATCTGAGTTCTTTCTTCTTTAGATTATTGCAGTGTTCTCTTTTCAATAATATAATCAAAAACTTCTTTGTTTGAATTTCCATCAGGCCAGTTAATCTTTATCACTCTTCTGTACAGAAATATAAGCATTTAATTTAAAAATATTTAATATATTTTAATTTAAATTAATAAAATATATATTTATGTAAAAATAATTGCCTAACTAAATTAAAAACATTCTTTCTATTGTGGAATTTATGAAGTTCAAACAAATTACAGTTCACGTTAATTGAATAGGTGTGTGCATATATAAAGGTAAGAGAGGTATGTTTGAAAGGGAACAAAATAATTAAAAATAATTATGACAAATGACTAAATAACCAAATTAACATATATACAATATATCAAGCAATTATTTTAATTTTCTTTTAACTATTTCAATCAAATGGGCGTCTACACTTATTAAGCTGTAGGTTGGTAGTTGGAAAGTACTGCGCAAGCGGGAGTGTCAAATCGCTAATATGACGTAACTGGGAAGCGAATGAGCCTCAGGCAAATGGAACTCAATGGAAATTGAATAAACTAGTGTGCTCCTCTCTTACTAATTAAAAGATAACAGTCCTGAACAGGTGAACGCGGAAATTCAGGCCCAGCTGCTAATACAAAGCTCAAATTCGGCTAGGCTTTTGAATATAGTTGTATACTGTATAATTGCTCTAAATATAATGGTCGGCGAACTAAATTACTCCAAATGGGGTAAAAATGAAATTATGGTGAGTAATGAGGGCCAGATAAACATAAATAAAATTAATTAAAAAAAATCGAATGAAGAGCCCGAAGACATTATTCAAATTACTCTTACATTAAAAAGCACCAATTTTGATATTATTGGATCAAAATGAAACAATGTATTTCGAAATTAAAAATTTTCAATTAAATTGAATTGATCCATAATGGGAATTTCATTAATTTTGTCTTTTATCTATATTTTTATATTATTTTATACAGCTTATTTATTTATTTATTTATTATAACATATATTCAGTTTATCATATAACGCAGCGTTTCTCAAACTGTGGTCCGCGGCCTAGTACCGGTTTTCAGGAAAATTAAAAAAAAAAATTATTTGGAATAATTTTACTAAAATACGCTCATTGTACGAGTAGCAGTGAAATACGCATTTTTTTGAATTTTTTAAATTCAATTTAAAATAAAAAAAATCTGATTTTTATTAACCTAAGAGGGTCGCGTAAAAATTTTACCACAAATAGTGATCCGAAGGGGGAGTCGGGTTAGCCGAGCTCGCTTACTCGTTATCCCCGCTTCGGCGTCGATTATGACGATGTTGGAGCAGAAGGCCGGGGTTCGATCCTGGCTAGCATATCAAATTTCTACCGGCTAAAACTCGCCTCGGGGAGTCGGGTTAGCTTAGCCAGCTAACGCACTGGCCTCGCTTCGGCATCGATCGATTATGACGATGTTGGAGTGGAAGGCCGGGGTTCGATCCTGGCTGGCAAATAAAAATTTCTACCTGCTAAAAACTCGGCTCCCTCACTAATCCTACTAACACTTTACTTATGTGCTGTCTAAATGGGCTTTGTTCCCGGTGACATTAAATAAATAAATAAATAAACAAAAAAAAACTCGGCTCCCTCACTAACCCTACAACACTTTACTGATGTGCTGTCTAAATGGGCTTTGTTCCCGGTGACAATAGATAAATAAAAAAAAAGTGATCCGAAGTCGGAAAAAGTTAGGGAAATGCTGGTATAACGTAGGTACATAATTTATACGTATCATTTCACCGTATAAAGTGATTCAAAAAACAATTTGAATTGAGGAGGGAGTAAGTAATATCGGAGTAACAAAAATTTTGGGATAATAGTTAATTCTCCTACCCCTGTTCGCAGACGTGTGTATATAGACTGAGTCTGTAAATTTCAGCATCATAAATTGGATAATTAAGATTTACTAGTCCCAAGTTTAAATCAAAATCTGAATAAATATTATACTTGAGTCTGTATAATATTTAATATATATCGTATTATCTGTTAAAAAACGGAAATAAAAATATCATAAAAATGGCTAATCGCAAGCAAAATTAATATATTTTGAATTTATACTTTAATAATTTACTTGTATAATTAATATTGAATATATTTTATTATTTCCTTTAAAGGGGAGAAAACTCGTATTTATTTTAGTATTAGGCATATGTAAATATTAAAAATATTTATTACACATATTAAAACTCTATTTAACAAATATATCAACAAAATTACCTGTATTAAATAAATAAATTAAAATATTCTCTTAACAAAGTTGTATTTTTTCTCCAGTCGACGATGTTTCGTTTTCCTGAGTAGCTTGTACTCAAGCTTGTACTAACTCAACATTTCTTATGCGCAACTTAATCTCACTGAATTTATTAAAATAAAAATAAAAAAAAATTCATTTTTTTATAAATTTTTAAAATTATTAAACGCCCTAAATGGATTTATTATCTGGATTGGAATATATAAAATATGTAAATTCAGTCAAAATTTTTATTAATATTACTTTAATTAAATTCATTATATAGGTGTATACATATATTTATTATATGGGGGCAAGAAAAGGTATCTCGGAGAGAGAAGATTGATTCGCACATTCTAAGACCACACACAAAATGCAACATTTAGTTAGGTGTTGGGTTTTTTCTTTTTCGAAAATTTTTATTTACTATACGGAAATTTTCTCTATATTTAATAAAAATAACAGCCTGAAAATTTCAGTTTAAAATTTGAATGTCGTTTAAGAATTTTCAAGATTTTTTATTGCTTCACGTTTGACGTTTCTTTAATTATTAAAATTTAGGCTTTATTTTTTTTTTACTATTAATATACAACATAATTACAATAGACTAAAAAAATCTGTATTAAAATACATTTATTGTCGTTTATTTTACTATCAATTAAAAAAATCCAATAGCCAAAGATGGTATTATGATATTAGTATATTTTAATACCGATTTTTTTAAGTCCTTTATTTTTGTTCATTATGTCGTAAATTGACAGTAAAAAAATATTAAGCCTAAATGTTAATATTTAGTCGTTCAAAAACGTCAAACATGCTAAAAAAATCTTGAGCGACCATTAAACACTCATATTTTGAGATGGAATTTTCAGGTTATTGTTAATATAATATAAATAAAAAGTATTTCCGTATAGAAAATACAAATTTTGGAAAAAGAAAAAACTAATTTTTTTACATATTTGAAATTTTCAAAATTCTTGAGATCGCTAAAATTTGGTAAGGGTTCTTAAAACAAAATATTAACAAATTTTCATGCGAGACTCAAAAAAGAAAAATAATCTTTCAAAATGGGTATCCCTAATAAATATGTATAGGTAGGTATATATAATTTATTTTTTAGAGACTATAGTTTATCAAAACCTTCATAGTCAATATTTTAATTTAGAAATATTTAATTTGATATTTCTTATGGATTTAAACACCGGATTGGATGTTTTCGTTGTATTGTAATACTGACCTGGTCATATAACAAACTAATAATTATTAATAGTATTTGAACCCATTATAAATAACAAATAAAGACTTTCTAATTAAAAAGACTCATAATTAAGGAAAAAAATTTCGAACTAAATAAATATATTAGGTATTTGTTTTTATTTATATCAAGAAGAGGACAACCTCATTGATTTCTCTTTATGAATCAACAATTTTGCTTTTGTCGACAAAAAATATTTTCAATTAAGAGTTTTCTTATGCAGACATCATATTTAACGATAGAGTTCGTTCGTCTTTGAAAATTGGCTTGTTTATCGGTCAATTTTGCAAAACTTATCCATTAATTAAGTGTTAAAAAAATGTAATTTATTATAATATTTATGAATTTTGCAAAAGCAAAATTAAGTGTATAGCTAATTTTATAAGAGACTATTTCAAATTCATATTTTTTTTTTCAATCTATATCTAAAATTTTTAATGGTATATTTTTATAGATTTCTAAATGTTAGGCTTGGTTTGAGAAGAAAAAAAATCTTATAATTTGCCTATAAAGAAGGTGATAGAATTAAATTGCTCGGCGAGAGTGAGCAGCAGATTTAATCCGGGCCATTTAAAAGATTGGTGAACGAACCAACGGAGATGCACGATTAAATTGTTTCCTGGTCAGAGGTATAAATCATGACATCTTTTCGTCGTTAATTAATATCTAATAGATATTTATGTTGAAATATGTTGTCGAAGCGCTCGCATTCTTCAATAACTTTTAAAGATTTTTTTTTCTGCTTCTTCGCCGTCTCCTTCTTCAAGTATTGCTAAAGTAATAAATGTTTCAAACTAATTACGAAGAGGCGTTATACTAATTTTAACATTAAGAGAAAAAAAAATTATTCCCGACAATTTGATCTCACTCTGTGTAATAAATCAAAAGATTTAATTATTATTATTTTTTTTTTTCATTTTTGCGTAACAAACTTTCAAGTTATTCATATAATGAGAAAAATACCAAAACTGAAGGAGAAAATTTTTCAGGCTCATACTTATATAATAGCTGATTCATTTGCCAAGGGAAATAAGATCTCTGCGGTCTTAATAGTATAGGTCTTTTTCTGTTTAAATTTTGAAATTTGATAACACAAATGATTTGATGTACAAATTCAAATTTTTGTTTGCTTCTTTGAATGAAAATAGGTGATTATTTATAATTCGACCCCGTTGAATCCTAATCTGAAAGTAGAAATGCTTTATCACCTATTGTTTTCGCAGAATTTTAATTTTTTGTTTTTAATAAAAATTTAATTCCCTTTGTAGTAATACTTCGAAAATTTAAATTATTTTTGTTTGTTTGCTTATGAAATAGGATTTAAATAATTAAGTAAATAACAATAAAAAATAAAAAAATTTAAAAATATATTTAGGGCCGATTTTGACTGTTAAAATGAAGAAATTGCATGGAAAAAAAGGAAAAAACACATGTTTAGTAACATTTTCAAAATGTCTTTCTTTAACTCGGCGATTTGTAATTGCCAGCAGAAACCTCTCCCTTCAGGTCCCAACAATAGTCTGATAACATGTTCTGTACCGATTTTTCTGTATATCGTTTCTCCATTACAGAAATATCCTGGTGAAATCTCTCGCCTCATTCGTCACTTACTGCACCCAAGTTATGTGGGGGGGGGGGAGTCCAAATGCGAATGTAAAAAGTAAACTTTCTAGGTCATATTGTACCCCATGAACTAATAACACTTCAACAAGATCTTAACAAGTTCCTTGTAGTTGTCAGCTACCAAATTTCCAAAAAAATTACACCATACTTGTCTGAAAGCTAACCATACGCATGTCTCTCACGGACTTGCGGCCCAATAAATATGCCTTCATTTAACTTACTATCACTGACCTTGAAATGTTTTTCTCAAGTACCCAAAACACTCACCGTGTTGAATCAAAGACTTAAAAAAATGTTCATCAGTCCTAACTTTATATGCAATGGTGGTAACAAAATCATGTCTAAGTTCTTAGGCCAGGGGTACTGATGGGTATATATTCCCATATTGCAACAATACTTCTTTTAAACTATTCTTCGATAAATCTAAAAATAGTTTTCACTTGTTTGTGGTGTGAATCCTTCCAAGTTTAGTGAATGGTATAGTCTAGTAATAGCTAGCTACCGTTGTCACTTTATTTTTATTTATTTAGTAGCTATATTAATATAGCTATTTAATATTAGTTTTAATTGCAGTTAAAACACATGAAGCTAATAAACAAATGATAAATGAAAAGTTGATAGCGAGACAAAGTTACTTACGTTAGTTCTGCATGCACCAGTATTGTAGGTATATTAGATAAATTTGAATATGGGTGTGTATTCTACTCATATATTATGGAAATTATTAATACAAAAGTCGCCATTTCATATCAGTAATACTTTATGAAATATAGGGATTCGAATGAGGGCTGGATAGATATTCAAATAAAAAAAGAAAGTCTTAAGTTAAGCCGGGTGCAGAGACATGAAACCATATAACTATACAAATATTCAATCTGGGTGTTCCGCAAAAAAATTAAGTCATACAGGAAAACGGATGCGATATTCGTTATGAGCACATCTGAATACGTAAAGATCACTTAGTTTTATTTAAAGGAAATTTCATTGTTTATCAGTGAATCAAAAAAGATCCAGGAAAAGGGCCTTTGGTGCTGTAAGCTCAGAAATGGGCAGTTTCAAAAATACAAGTATTTAAAATACGTATATTTTTGTTTTCTATAGAAAATGCTCATTTCAATGTATTTTATATTTTGTATCTAAAATACATATTTTCAACTATTTTGTATTTTGAAAATACTCAAAATATATTTTATTTTTATTTTCCAGAGAAAACATTTTTACTTTATCCAATGCGAAGCATGGGGAAAGTATTGTAATGGTTCTCGAGGCAAGAGCGAATTCAAAGGGTCATCAGGTAAAGGCTACGGAACCCATGGACTCAATTAAAGTCACAAATTGTAGTATTCAATTAGGTAGAATTTTAGCACGTGACGGTTTTGCCAAAAATTACATGGGGTCTCGT
>JALMQS010000053.1:8046470-8065418 GCA_024734495.1 Forficula auricularia | reverse complement strand
GCGATTGATTCTCATCTAATACTTGAGGAATAACCATTCTATATTGGTTTTTAGGCGTTTCGGTTTTTATTGGTAACCATTGCTGAAGACACAGAGAAATCGACTTTAAACCAAAAATAACGATTGATTCTCATCTTATACTTGAGGAATAACCATTCTATATTGGATTTTTGACATTTCGGTTTTTATTGGTAACCATTGCCGAAGACATGGAGGAATCGACTTAAAATCAAAAATGGTCATCGATTCTCATCTAATACTTGAGGAATAACAATTCTACATTAGGTTTTTGACGTTTCGATTATTATTGGTAACCATTGCTGAAGACATGGAGGAATCGACATAAAATCAAAAATAACGATCGATTCTTATCTAATACTATAGGAATAACCCTATTGCATTCCATTTTTGATGTTTTGACTATTAATGGCAACCTCTACTGAAAACGTGGAAGAATCCACTTAAATCAAAAAGACTAAATTCTTTTTTGGTAAACAACTCAAGCTCATTATTTTGTGAAATTCCTCCCCTACCTTTGTAATTCAGTCATTATTAAAACACTTAGAGCAAAAGAAAAAAAATTCAAGTGAATTCTATATGATGGCCGCTTTGCCTACCTCTTAGGCGTTCATCGAGAAAAATATCTTTTTGAGCCATTGAGTGTAATAAAAGTAAAAAATGGTTATTTATATATATATATGTATATGTATAATATATTTAAATATATAACAATAACAATTTTTTACTTTTATTACAGTGATGTGACTCAAATAAATCTTTTTCTCGATGTACGCCTAAGAGGTAGGCAAAGCGGCCATCATATAGAATTCACTTGAATTTTTTTTCCTTTTGATCTATGTGTTTTAATAATGACCGAATGTCAAAAGTAGGGGCGGGATTTCACAAAATAATGTTTACTAATTCCATTTTCATCGATGTTTTATTTTTTGTTTCAATTTAACGACGTATAACAAAATATAGTAGCCAAATAAAGGGAAATTCTTAAAATTTCAAATTTTCAAATGAGATGAGCCACCTCAAAGGGTTCTCCGATCGATCTCAAATTTTTTATGAATTATTATCTTATCCAACCTCATGATTTGAGCGGGTGTTCCGAAAACTTTTCCGAAAAAAAAATTTCACCGGGTATAGCTAAGGACCACCCTAGTGTAAGTACCTATCTATATCCAAAGTTGGGGGGGGGGGGGTGGACGAATGTACGTATAAGACCTTAATTTTATATAGTATTATGAAAAGTATTTTAAAAATACTAATTTGTATTTTGTATCAAAAATACACATTTGCAATGTAATTTGTATTTGGTATTGAAAATACATGTGTTAATGTATTTTTTCCATCTGGGTAAGGTAATGTTATATAAAAATAGCGTGTAGATATAAGGTCAGAAGAAAAGGTAAAAACCATTTAGACATGATAAAAGAATAATTGAAGGAAACGTGGAATTTTTTCAAGACTCGGTAAGTATGTTTTTGTTTGCAGATTCAGTGAATTAATATTTTTTTCATATCTAGAATATAAAATCCGTTTCTAGAATAATAGAAATTAACAAATTAATATTTACTAGTTTGAAACAGGTCCAGACTTGTATTTCGCATCCGTGCAATGTTTTAGTTATAAAAGAAGGGATAAATAGATCGCCATCAAATCTCATTAAAATCATTCAAAAAATGATGTTTTCTGCATTTTTAAACCAGAGCTTCTAAAATTAGAAAGACCAAACGGGGGCGCCCGGGCCCGTGAAATCCTCGACATGTTGTATAATTTTTATATAATAGGTAAGGAGAAAGAGAAGATAACCGCAAATACAGTTTTCACTTCTGAAGAGGATTTTTCTTATACGTTTTCTCCATAAAGTGCATGGTCAAGAAAAATATCGTAAAATTAGAAGAAAAAGTGAAACGTTTTCACGACTCGGAACGATGTTTGCAGTTTCGGTGAATTAATCAATCTAAATTGAAAACACACCTGATTATTATTTTTTCCTATATAAACGAATTGAAATCTAAAAAAACTATTCAAAAAATATTTTTTAAATTATTTTTAATTTTTGAACCTGAAGTTCTAAAGCTAGAAAGCCCAAAATCTAATCAGTTCTTCACATTGGATATTCAGATATTATCGCATAAGGAACTTTCTACGACGTTCAGTGGCGAATATAATATAATATATGGGCTATTTGGGCTGCAGCCCAGGTCCCCGTGGATATAAAGGGCCCCCATCCCCCATTGAAGACAATGGACAATATCGTGAATTAAAATGGAGTATATTTTTTTTGGATTTCTCCGATTCAACCATTAGCCATTTTACGATAATACTACTACTACTAGTACTATATATTTTAGTTTATTCTCAAATATGTAGGGATCAGATTAAAATGGAGTATATAGAAAACGAATATAGGACAACAATGTCGAACAATCGACTAAATTATTTATCAGCTCTTTCCATAAATTATGATTTAACAAAGGACTTTCAATGTGATAAGCAAATAAAGGAATTTACAGTGCAGAAATGCAGAAAGGTTGCTTTATAATTTATGTAACATAACTAGACATAACCTCCTCTTTTTTTTAAGTCAGTTAATTAGCTGTTAATTTCTTTTGCAATAATATCTTACAGTTACTGTTTGTTTAAATTGTTAATTTCTTTTGCAATAATGTCTTACAGCTACTGTTTGTTTAAGCTATTAATTTCTTTTGCAATAATATCTTACAGTTGATGTTTGTTTAAGCTGTTAATTTCTTTTGCAATAATGACTTACAGTTACTGTTTGTTTAAGCTGTTAATTTCTTTTGTAATAATATCTTACAGTATATGTTTGTTTAAGCTGTTAATTTCTTTTGCAATAATGTCTTACAGTTACTGTTTGTTTAAGCTATTAATTTCTTTTGAAATAATGTCTTACAGTTGCTGTTTGTTTATCTAAGTCAAATTAATTAAATTAAATATTTTATTGTCCTAATATTTTTCCTTTACCGTGTACATTATTATAGAAAACAGTTTTTTGACAAAATTGCAATTAGTTTAATTAATTAGGTAGGACCCCAACTAGTGTTAGCTCAGGGCCCCACAAATTCACGGTCCGCCCCTGACGACGTTTCGTTCTTAAGTTATCTTGGGTATCTGAATCCAGATACACAGTAAGAAAAAAATAATGTATGAAAGTGATTTTTCTCCATATTCCCGACATTTTTCAACATAATAAGGGAAAAAAATTTGAAAATCTTTGGCGTGAATTCAATAATTTGACTCGCACGAGAAGCAGGCAAAATTATATAATTATCATTTTGAATATTTTTACAAAAAGGCAATTTCTTACTGTCTACGTTTTCTTTATGCTCGAGAATTCACTGAATAAGCTACCTATTTTAATTTTAACTATGTTTAAGTAATCCTGATAAGTGATAACTAATCAATCCCGATCCCGAGATCGGGGTAGTTATCTAAAATTCAATTATTATATCTATAAGCCGTGAAATTAGATTCGAAATTTAAAGATGAGGTTTGAAAATATCAGGTTGTCCAAATTTAATCACTCATTTTCTTTTATGTCTGGCATGATTACACGATGCATTTAATTCTTCGAATCTCTCTCTCTAGTGCCTAGGGAGTGTCTGAAATTCGTAAAGATGAATCTGTTAAGCGTCATAAATGAATATATTAAGTTATTAAATTTTCACTCAACACAAAATGAATACAATATATTATAATATATTATTATCCATTGGTAAGAATGAGTGGTTTTGCACAGTATAATGAACAGTTCAACTGCAAAAAGATTAATGAAATATTTATGGAAATCCCCACCTTGAGCTCAGCTGAGCTCAGCTGGGCAGATTAGTTATCACTTTTCATTCAAGCCTTACTGACAGCTGACGGTGATTGCTCCATTTTAATTACACTTTACAAATCGTAAAAGAGCAATTCGATAAAGATATTAGATTTCAGAATGGAAGAGTCCAAATTATAGATTAGCCAGCAAATATACATATATACATATAGTCCCCGTCTAAAAAAGATTTATTTATTTGTCTATTTTCTAATAAAATAAAATTAAGAGTAAATCATTTATAATTGTTGAATCCAATTTGACAGCTATTGAAGAAACTTGAATATCAAGCTTATATATCATCAAAATAGTAGAGAAATTATAGGCGAATTAAAGAAAATTATACTTGTTTTAAAATCAAATAAATTCTAAAGTTGTTTTCCCCTTATTAGCGAAAATCAGCTAGAAAAGCTCGATATTGGTGAATAACAAACATATTCTCTTGATGAGAAAAGTTTTTCTTCGCCGATAGCTGGGTGCTAATAGATGTTAGGGGGTGAATTCACATTAAATTCTTGCTAAGTTATTAATCTATACTAATAGTTCATGACAAATAAAATTTATTAAAATTAGGAAATTTAAATAATTATTTTAAAACCCACTACGGTGTCCAGGGAATGAGTAGCCCCCTGGCCAGCAAGATTCACTCAGAAGGCGGGCTTCGCAGCTGGTTCTATATATTTTGAATAATTTTCACTACTATCGTGATTTTTCGTCTTTGTGTTCATGATATAAATTCATAAAGTTGAATTAACTATAGTTATAAATCAAAAAAGAAATACATGTATTTCATTAGAATTTTTTTTTTTTTTTAGAGACGGACTGGTAGAATTTCAATGGAGAATTAATGGAGCGAAGACCAAGGATAATGAAAAAATAAAATTCCAAATAAAATAAATTTATTGGAACGTCGTTTTTATCCTCTTAAAAACCGACGTTTCGGAGGATCTTCCCTCATTCTTCGGGGTATAAAAGAATTAACGAAAGAAACATTCAGGATTCTTCTCTCCTCCAGCAGTACTCGAAAAAATAACTTTCCAATAAATTTATTTTATTCGGTATTTTATTTTTTCACTATCCTTGGTCTACCTTCCATCAATTCTTCATTTGTATTTCAGTTTTACTTTAATTTTCCTGATAATATTATAATTCTCGAGATGGAGAGAGAAAAGGAAAAATAAAAATATTCTCAAATTCAAATTAAAGGAAAAAGAGAAAATTGTTTTAAGGGTTCCGTTCAAAAGTAAAACAAAACACTATTAGTGTCAATACAATGATTGTCTGTGAATCTAAATCATTTGCGCCGAAATCAAAAATCGTCTGAAAATTTTAATGATTATTTTAGGGAGGAGTGAATTTTTTGTGGGATCGAATGTATTTTTTTTTTTATTTATTTAATTCACTTTACAGCTTGATAATGTGACAGAGCTCTAAATTGTTTATTAAAATATATAAATATTATTATATATTTTATAAGAATATGTTAGATACACTTACTCTTGTTGAGGGTCCAGAGCTTCAGATATTCTCGAATTCCATTATACGGCTTTCTGAAACAAAATTAAAAAATAAATAATTATTTTATTTAAATAGATATAGGTATATAATAAATATATATGCAAATTGTTAATATATACATCTTAAACCGACAAATAAGGATATAAGTTAAAAAATAATTACCATAGCAAAATAAATAAATAAATATACATTGGCAAGTGTAAGCTTTTACACCACTTAATTGATTATAAAACGAGAAAAATTAAATAAAAAATCTATAAATATTTAGGATATTTACATAATTATATATAGTTACTAATGTGTGATTTAATAATTAAGTTTCAAAAAGTAAACTAGAACTGAGTGAGGTGAAAATCCAAGCCTGCCAAATTATACTCTTTCCGTCATTAAGCTGATTATTAAGTATTTATTTTTATGACTAGAAGATTTCCCAATCGTCGTCGGCGTCCTTTGGGGAGGAATCTCTTAATTCGAAGAGATTATTTCATTCCGGCATTAGTAAAAAATATCGAAGTGGCTAGTTTAATGCACAATGCACACCATAGGAGTTTCACTTGCCTCTCATTTTAAACAAAACATTATAAAAATATAATTAAATTCCATTGAACTCGTTTGAATTTTTTTCTTATTGTACCTACTCAGAAATTTTTATAACTTGAAGAAAAATCATTTTCAAGTATGGAAATTTTTCACTATGTGTTCTTTTCTGTGTGACATTCTGTGTGTCAGTGTATTTTAATTGTAAAAAAAAGTATTTTAATCTATTTATTCTTAATTTCTAAAATCGTTTATAAACCTTTTGGCTATCATTTGGATAATCAAGAAGCGGAGTGCGATGTCCCTCGGTGGTCGGGTAGGAATGGACGGTGGGCGAGTTCTTCATGAAATGGGAGAGAAACATCCTAACACGACCCGAGAAGATACAAAATCGATTTTTACTTACGTCAATCTATAAAAAGTCGTAAAAAGTTCTTTCTGGTGTTAAATTTTGAGTTTCTAGTTTCAGAACTACAGGTTCCCAAATAACTTATACACTGTTTTCTTTTAATGGTTTTATAGTGATTCTAAGGCGGTATCATAATATAATATACCAGCTGCAAAGCCCGCCTTCGGCGGTCCTATTTCTGACCAGAGAGCTACATCCACCACGATATAATATTATAAAAAAAGTAATAATTTATAATGCCCCCCCCCCCCCCTCCCCCGCCCGTCCAGAGCTTTCTATTATTTTTGTTTGAAAATTTTAGATTTTAAATTATTTTTGAATTCCCTCGTATTTATTTAACGTCCAAACCCGCCCATAAGTCGTCGTCGCCCAAGCCCATTATTATAATAGATTATTTATTACTAGAGTGGCTGTGCCCAGGGAGCGTACCAAGTCTTGACAAACATTTCACTTTTTCTTACAATTTTAAACTATAAATACCTAATTATTTATTAGAAAATTATTGTCTAGAAGATCCGAAATCGAATGGATTATGTTCATTAATAAACAAAATAAAAAAATAAATAAAAAACATTTATTAAAAAATAATTGATTCCATCTCCAATCTAATAGAGGACAACCTCTTGTGATTTTCTGTTTGAACTTTTTTAAAGTCTATTTCTATCAGCAATTTAAATTATTAAAAAAAAATTATATTACGACAACTGTTTAAATAATCTATAAAATAACCCAAAAAAGATATATTCTGCGTTTTTGAACCGGAACCTCTGAAGTTAACAGCTAAACCTTGGTTTCAACAGTATTTTTTTTCGGCAAAAAGCAATGCTTTATTAACACACGAAATTCATTTTTATCCATTTTTTCAAAGTACTAAAAGTTCTTACACTAAAAATGCTATAACTCAGATACTAATAGTGCACAGCTGTCAAATTTATACACGCGTCTTTTGAAGGTTGGGGCTAACTAAAAATCATATAGATTTGATACTAGTGGCGCCATTTATGTGTCATCCTACGAACTTTTCAGCCCGCCGAGTAGATGGCCCTAAGTCTAATCATTTTTCAGCATTGGAAATACGAACATCTTGGGATCAAAAGGAACTTTGTGTTCTTATGTTATGGTATGCCGGTTCTACCGAGTAATTTTACTCTTTTTATTGGAAAAAGAATTCGATTAATATACCTAAATTGTAAAAAAAAATAATCAAAAAATATTAAAGAGGGGCCAGAATTTTTGAGTCATCCAGTGTATTATATTTATTTATTTAAATTATAGGTAAAAATAACTCTATATATTTTCTTTTAGTTTTTTTTTCTGTTGACTGTTTGCCAACCAACAAAGATTCTCTCATAATTTGCCAATAAATAAATTCAGATGCAAATGACGGTGTGTATCCAATTAACAGGCGTTCAACTTGATTAACGATTTTTCTCCAATGGATTTCTATAATCGGGAACAATCTTTGAAAATTCCTATAAGAGAAATCGTAGAGAAAATTGCTCCAATGAATAGCAGACAGGCAGGCCCCCAAACCATTGAAAAATTACCTCTATATTAAAAAATAAATAAATAAAAAATTGAAAATAAAATCAGCTCGTTAAAAAATTATTTTATTTATTTAAATAATTTTCCATTTTTATTATAGGTAGTTAGTTGGCTGGCTGTTTGAACTTTTTATACCATCCCTTTTCTGGTTTATTTTTTATTTATTTCAATTACGATACTACAAAAAGAAACGGGTTATTATTTGTTATAATGAAAATATTATTTTAGTGAATAAATTCGAAAATTATACTAATCTTTACATTTAAAAAAAACACAATTCTTATGGTCACAATCCAAGATTTTAGTAGAAAATACATATTGTTATATTTCATGTCGGGGGGGGGGGGGGGGGGTGAAGCCCTCTGACATAAAATATAAACATATATTCTATTAAAATCTTAAATTGTGCTCATAAGAATTGTGTTTTTTTAAATATATATGGTTCCGTCAGTGAATTGATTTTTTGAAAAATTTTATCTATTTTATCTGAAAAAAGAAATCTTTGTTTTATTTACATTTTAAGTTTGGATTTTAGAAAATGTATGTATTGTATACCTATGTGTAAAACGGGGCATAAATTTTATTTTGGGAAAAAATCAGATTTTTAATTTAGTAGGTAATAGAAAATATTTGAATAAAAGTGACACAATATATAAAGAGAAATCAATAAGAATGTCTTCTGTTTGATGCAAATAAACATTTATATATATATATAGCAGTGACATGCAGTCCATGGATGCTGTGGATGCGACCCATCCCTAAAATTTCAAAACATTTACTGAATTCGATGGAATATGGAAAAAAATAAAACCGAAGAATAAAATTTTAAAAAAATGAAAGGTACTTTTATAGATAGCATACCCTGGTTGAAAAGTCACCGCCTGCCACTGATATATAAGTAAGTCAGAGGGAAGCTGCCCCTCCTTCCCTATAAGCAAAGTAATTCTTAAAAACTTTCATTTAAATAAAAAAATAATAATAATAATACTTACTGAAAAATAACTATTAAAAAGAAAATGGATATTATTAATTTTCTTATAGCTAATTTATTTGGAATCCGCAGTTCCCTCTTGGTCTTGCCCACTCCCCTTAACCAAAAAGCTGGGTACGCTCTTGAACAATTTATATATATGTAAAACTGTATGTACATATTTAATTGAATTTTTAGAGAGTTTCGAAGATTTGACCTTCATCATCAGTCATTTTAATATTCTCTGTTATTATTCATGAGCTAAAATACCCGAGTGGAGGTAAATTATTTTTGATATAATATTAAGTTGGTCCCTCAATATACATTTTTATTAATATACATATATCTATGTACATACTTTATCTGCTTCGCATTGGATAAAGTAAACATGTTGAATGGCTTGAGCCTTTTATTTATATGATAGTTATACTCTTAACTGATCTGGTAAATGGGTTGTCTATATAGCAGGGGCTCCCATTAAATGACCGGACTGACGCTGCTACTGGCAAACAGCGAGCGTACCGCGACAGGTTTGAATATGATCTTGTCCACTCTGTATGAGGTATGATGAAATGTTGTAATCGATAATTAAAAAGTTTTTTTTTGCTTTGTATTTTCGAAATATCTCAAAAACGGCTGAAACTATTTATTATTTGTCCTATTAATTCTTTTTTGTAAAAAAAACCTTGAAACGTGAAAAAATGTTTTGGCCCTAGTAATTTGCCCTCAGTGCATATAAAGGCGCCAATCAGTATTTCACACGTCGGCGCAAAAGGGAATTGGCGTCCCTGCTTGTCGGAGAGCATCTTTTTTTTATATCAATATTTTTTTTTTTAGTTTTGGTAATAAATGGATGTGATTTGTTGAATTGATCTCGATCAGACAGACGCCTTTTGTTGATGGATCGATTTATTCAATAAGAAATAATTTATCGCAAGTGGAAGAACCGATTCGATATGATCCCAAATTTGATAGCTATCATAATTCTTCATGTTCTTATTATTTATGACAAATAATAAATTATTAGCATTTAAGAATTACCATTATATTAATATGACAAGAAATGATAACGAATTCAAGAGCAGAGATGGCTAAGATACAATTCTGAGTCTAAAGATCATTTTTACTTCTACATGTAAGTTGTTCAAAAGCCAATGCGATTAAGTCCATAAAATATAACACATCAAAAATTAATATTTTTTTATCGAAAACTTAAATTTTTTTTTAAATAAATGGATTTTTTTTCAAAATACATCTCACGGTGAAAACCAAATATATCAAGAAAAAATTTAATTAAGGTCAAAAATTTATGGTTTTAGTAGAATATTTTTATATATATATCACAGAAGGCTATTATTTTTAGCTTCTCTTTAATATATTGCTTGTCAGAGTGGGTTTTTCTCTCGAGGGTCATACTAACAAGCCCGGCAAGCGTGTTAGTATTCGGGTTCAACTCCTGAGGGGACGAAGCCGTCTGATATGCAATGTAAAAATATTCTACTAAAATCTTATATTTTTGACCTTAATTAAATTCTTTCTAAATAACATATATAATTTATTTACATACATATTTATATTTGATTATAAGATTATTTGCATCAAGCAGAGATCAAAAGGCAACTTCAATGATTTCTCTTTATGAATCAACAACTCTGCTACTCTAGTCAAAACAAAATCTTTTAAATAAAAACTTTCGTTAAAATTCAACATCACAGAAATCCTATCATTGAAATAGTGAATTTATATTATTATATACCAACGGTGGGCAAATGCGGCTCTTCGTTGAGCCATGTGAGGCTCCTATTAAAATTTTAGTTTGAATTATTGAAATAAAGTTTAGGGAAAGCGGTGTTGGTTTATAGTGAAACATATTAAACACAGGAATTATTTAACGAGTTATAGTGGTGTTTCACAAAGTGGAAATAAAATTAAAAAAATTAAAAAATCTTTTAAATTATTTTGGAGATTTTTTTATTTATATCTATACATATTTCGGGCTATGAACCCTTCATCAGGAGGTTTAACAGAAAACTGAATATAAAATTTTTACATTGTATCGATGTTATTATAGTACAGGGCGAGTGGAGGGGGTGAGCCAATGGGCGTTGAAAGAATTGAGTGGTTGAATTTAAAGGTATGTGGAAGGGAGAAAATGGGTATTGAACAAATTTTCTGGTCAGAGTCAGGTACATTTCAAATAGGATGTCTTTGTTCCAAATTTATTTGTATAGGATTCTGGGAATACCTTTAATGGCTACCCCCCTCCACTCGCCCTGTACTATAATAACATCGATACAATGTAAAAACTTTATATTCAGTTTTCTGTTAAACCTCCTGATGAAGGGTTCATAGCCCGAAATATGTATAGAGACAAATAAAAAATCTCCAAAATAATTTAAAAGATCTTTTAATTTTTTAATTTTATTTCCACTTTGTGAAACACCACTATAACCCGTTAAATAATTCCTGTGAATTATTGAAAATGGATTTTCAATTTCTGAGTAATACTTAGTGAAAAGGCGGCTGGGGAATAGGAATTATTAGAGTTGAAAGAGGATCAGGCATTGCAAATGCTGTATATAGTAAAGCTTCTTCTGTGATTGAATTTTGGAAACTCGTTCCTGAATCAAAATATTCAAACTTAAAGAAAGCTGCTTATCGTTTATTTTCGATTTTTGGTACAACTGAATACATCTTTGTACTCCACAAGTTTTGAAATAATTATTTTCTTTTACATATTTATATTTTATATTTATAATTTGTAGTTACTAGAAGTCTGGTGTTGGTGCGAGGTGAAACATATTTAAATAAAAGAAAAGTAAAAATATTTTTTTGGAAAATCATTTTTTACAGTGGGTTATTCACTAGATCGCTTTTTTCACCTGTAAGAAATAAAAGAGAGAGAGTTTTCTTAATATATATATTTCGGGCCGTCAACCCATCATCAGGAGATACAGAAAATAACTAACTTAACTTTAGAATGCCATATATATGTGTACAGAAGGCACACATATATTTACAGGTGAAAGAAAATTTTAACAGGTCAATACCTCTTGGAGGTTTAGAATTTTATTATACAAAGGAAAACATTTTTAAAGCGGTAGGGTCCTTTATCATTTTTTCTATTTATTGGGATAATCGGATTAAATTGAAATTATTTGAATGAGTGGGGAATACGAGAATTAATTATTTAAATTTTTTTATTTTTTATTTTTTTTATTTATTTAAGATCATTATTTCAAGTTAGAAATATATAAGTTCAGATATTATTTTCACTCAATATTTGACAAAAATTCCCTACATTTGATTCGCGATTGAATCAAATGTAGAAAACATTCGATTAATTAATTATTTGTTAATAAAAGGTCTATTATTTTATATTTTATAATAATAAAACTTGAGCAAGATGAGAGGTAGGTTTCACAAAAAAAGAAATAAAACAAAATTAAATTTTGAATTCGATATATATTTCGGAGGTGAGCCTATCATCAGGAGTCAGAGAAAACTTTTATAATATTCTTCTTTATATTGAGTTGTCCATTGATAATATTTTTATCGCTTAGTAGGGCATGTTTTTTATTTCGATGGATTCTAAAAAGATAGGGTGAGATCGGTAGGTGATGGTGAGTGGTTAAGTAAATATAAATGATTAGCAAATGCGGAAGTGTGTTTTTATCAAGAACGCAGAATGGTTCAGTTCGTTCTAGTGTCAAAAAATGTGTATTTTATGTGATCACAAACACACACACGCAGATAGATAGAAAGATTTTTTGGATTTAAGGTACCTGAAAAATCGGAAAAAAAATCGAATTCGAATTTTTTTAAGAAAATAAAAAAAAAATATTATCAAATTAAACACCCCCAGTAGATTTTAGCTTGCTAGCTTACCGAGGAAATTTTATTAGAAAAAATAAATGATTAATTTTATTAAAAACAAATTAAATATGAATTAATTTTTCTAAAATGAACACGCCATAGTAAATATCTGTTATTTCTTATTTATTTGATTTAAAAATCTACCTAATAAAAATAAATTCATTGTGTATAATTAGTTAATGAAAAAATAAACTGCAACGGATCGTTGCTAAACTTTATCCAAATTCATTTGAAATATTAATATGTTCTAGAGTAAAGTACTTTAAAATATAATTTTACTAACAATTTTATTTAACCTTTTTTGTGGTACCCAAGGTACTTAATTAGGATATTAAATTTCATCAAAATTGGTTAAGTCATTTTCAAGATATTTAGGAAAAACTAAAAAAGTACTGAAATAAACTACTAATGTTTGTGTACCGATAAGTACCAAAAACTAATCAGCGCTTCATTTTGTTAAAATACTGGTAGGTTTTCAATTTCAATTCAATCGGTGCAACGGTGTGGAAAAATTCGTAGACGAAAAAAATGATAACACACATACATCCATCCATCCCCACGCACTTCCAATAAACTGAAAAATGAAAATGCAATAAGGTTATTCCTCTAGTATTAGATAAGAATCGATCGTTATTTTTGATTTTAAGCCGATTCCTCCATGTCTTCAGCAATGGTTACCAATAATAATCGAAGGGTCAAAAATCTAATGTAGAATTATTATTCCTCAAGTAATAGATGAGAATCAATCGCTATTTTTGATTTTAAGTCGATTCCTCCATGTTTTCAGCAATGGTTACCAATAAAAACCGAAACGTCAAAAGTCCAATATAGAATGGTTATTCCTCAAGTACTAGATCAGAATCAATTGCTATTTTTGATTTTAACTCGATTCCTCTATGTCTTCAGCAATGGTTACCAATAAAAACCGAAACGTCAAAAATCAAATATAGAATGGTTATTCCTCAAGTACTAGATGAGAATCAATAGCTATTTTTGATTTGAAGTCGATTCCTCCATGTCGTCAGCAATGGTAACGGATAAGAAAACAACGCGGTTGCTATGGTTTCTTATAAAATTTCCTCCCAAATTTTTACTATTTCACAGCGAGAAGCCTAACCATTCTTACTTAAGTTAGGTTAAATGAGCTATATTAAAACGATCAAATGAATAAATTTTAAAGAATTTAAAATTAAAAAAAGTACTTTTTACTATAGAGTAAAGTACTTTAAAATATAATTTTACTAAAAACTTTATTTAACCTTTTTTGTGGTCCCCAAGGTACTTAATTAGGATATTAAATTTCATCAAAATTGGTTAAGTCATTTTCAAGATATTTAGAAAAAACTAAAAAAGAACTGAAATAAAGTACTAATGTTTGTGGACCGATATGTACCAAAAACTAATCAGCGCTTCATTTTGTTAAACTAATGGTAGGTTTTCAATTTCATTTCAATCAGCGCAAAGGTGTGGAAAAAATCGTGGACGAAAAAAACGATAACACACACACACACATACATCCATCCATCCATCCATCCCCACGCACTTCCAAAAAAAATGGCACGTTTTGGCCTCTCGACGAGATTCCGAAACCGTCACGTGCTAAAATTCAATCTCATTGAATACTTCAATTTGTGACCTTAATTGAGTCCATGGGTTCCGTAGTCTTTACCTGAGGACCCTTTGAAGTCGCGCTTGCCGCGAGAGCGATTACAATACTTTCCCCATGCTTCGCATTGGATAAACTAAAAATGTATTAGATAAATTTTTTCTTTCCTTAAAAGCAAATGAAAAGAATCTAGAAAAATTTCGAAAAAATAATTTTTAACCGACTTCAAAAAAGGAGGGGGTTCTCAATTCGAATGATTTTTTTTTGTGTCTATGTTACCTCTTATCTTCGCCAATTGTGAACCGATTTTGATGATTTTTTTTGCATTGGGTTCAGTATAGTTTCCCATTGGTCCCGTTTTTTTTCATTGGTATTGGACCTTTTTTGCTATGTTTGTTTAGGCATAACTTCTTTGTTTATCAACCGATTTCGATGATTCTTTTTATATTGGAAAGAGGGTACCTTAGGGGTGGTCAATTATTAATTTAGTCAAGTTCTGATGATATGATCAATGACGAATTAACGTAAATATCCAATTCTTATGAGCAAATACTCGAAATTATAATAAATAAAATCTTTTATAAAAAATCAATCTTAAAACGTTCATTTAAAACCCGCAAGCGTTTCTAGAGAATTTCTATATTTATGAATTTATTTTTATTATCATTTTCTGATTGGGATTGGAATAAAAATAATAATGGAATTGGAATAATTATCGGAAAAGAGGTTTTTTTATTTTTATTTTATTTAATTATCATTTTCTGATTCATTCGCCCGACCCTTTCTCTTACGAGATGCATGCAAGGTATTATATTAAGTCACTATTAATAACATCAATAATAACAATATCATCAATATTAATAACATCTTAATAACATCATTAAAAAGAGAAAAATCAAATTAATTTTTTTAAAAAAAAAAATAAAACCTACTTCAAAAAAATTAAAAGCAACAAATAAAATAATAAAACTCAAAAATAAAATAAAATACACTAAAAGGTATAAAATAATATTAAAATGAAAGTTTTTTCCTGAGAGTAGCAGTATTTTTATATATTGAAGGAGACAATAAAAGAGTGTGTCTTCTGCTGGAATTATAAATTTTATTTATTTATAAAGAGACTATAGTTTCGAGGGCTTTTCCCTCTTCATCAGTCTATTACAATGGATTCACATGAATTAATTTATGAAATAAAATTTATGATTCCAGCAGAAGACACACTCTTTTATTGTCTCTTTAATATAAAATAATAATTTAATTTAGTTACAGCTAAACGACGAAATATTTACATGAAATTACTTTTTGAAGTCGGTGCTAAACAAACTATATAAGCGAGCGTACCACCCAATCGTACTAAGTAAAATCCGTCGAGTTTGATTCATAAAATGTATATGTTTGGCACCGACTTAAAAAAGTGATTTCATGTAAATATTTCGTCGTTTAGCTGTAACTAATTTAGATTATTATTTTATACCTTTTAGTGTATTTTATTTTATTTTTGATTTTTATTATTTTATTTGTTAATTTTTTTGAAGTCGGTTTGAAATATAAATATTATTTTTCATGGGGATTTATTGCGTGGACATTGAAATTTGTTTTTTCATTGTTTTTTGTTCTTATAAGACAAGCCCTTAGCCGCCGCATGAAATTTCGGACCCGTGGCCCAAAATCTGAAGAGGGCCCCTTATTATGGAAAAGTATGAAAGTATGTGTTTTTTTATGAAGTGGAATAATAAAAAAAAATGTCACGACTGGGTCTGGGACCCACGGGTGCATCTGGACCACCCTTGCGGGGGCTATTGAGATGCCAGTTAAACTTTTCAATTAGAAAAAAATATTTATGCATCCAGCAAAGGTCAATTAAGCCGATAAGCGGTTCAATTTAAGAAATTAAAAAAAAAAAAAAAAAACACTTTCACTAGCTTCATCAAGGAAATTAGAATTAAAAAAAAAATGGGATCGATGAAAAAAATTATATCTAAATAAATTATTATGCAAATTGAATGGAAACTCGTCCCGTTTGCGTCGGTACACAATTTAGAGTGTTAAATTCGACATAATTTGATGTTATTAAATTCTTTCCGTGTGTTTACTTCAAGAAGCCCGGCCGTCAAACATCAAACTAGCGCTCTTTTTCTATTTTACATCTATTATATAAATTTATTAATCGAAAATATAAATTAATATTATTGATAGCCATCAAATTTAGCACGTTATAAATAATTAAATGTAACACTTTCATTTTTTTTAAATCACTCAAGAGACAGGATATATATTTATCTTTCTATTAGCACACTGCCATAACTAGCCCTTGAGGGTCCTGTGCTAGATGTTAAATTCGGAACCCCTTATGTTTTTAGATCATAATTAAGAATTAGATAACCAATATAATATTTTATTCTATGGCAAAAGCTAAAGATTATTCATGTGGTTGTCCTCTGTTTCATGCAAATAAACTTACTTAAACTTATATATAATTCATTTTCCTCAATGATATTTTTAACAGACTTATCATCTAGACCAGGGGTTCCCAACCGGTGGTACGCGTACCACTGGTACGTTTCAGGTGGTATGCGTGAGTGATGTGAGCAACATGCTATTAAGTGAAAAAAATCATGACACGAAAAAATTGTTTGCTGATGAAGAATGGTTGTCAAGATTGGCTTATCTAGCCGACATTTTTGACAAACTCAACACACTGAACTTGGGACTTCAGGGACCAAACACAACAGCCTTCACAGCCAGAGACAAAATAAACTCCTTCAAGAGAAAGTTTGGTCCTGTTTTGTTCACAAATATAGCAGGAGAATTTTTTGCATTTCCCACTATATCATCATTTTTTGAAGAAAATGAAATATCTCCAATGGCAGATGTGGTTGCAGATATCATTGTTCACTTGGAAGGCCTTCACAAAAGCTTTAAGAAGTATTTCTCTGAAGATTATTCAAAAGTGGACTGGATCAGAAACCTTTTTCGGGAACCACACCAAATGAATTGGAACTAAAAGAAAGTCTTATCGATCTTACAGAAAATAGTTCCATGAAAGATTATTTTAAAAAGAAATCTTTAATTAACTTCTGGATCGGATGTAAAACCGAGTAGCCTTTGAACTTCGGGCAAGCTCTGCTATTTTTGATGCCATTTGTTACAAGTTACTTGTGTGAGAGTGGATTTTCTGAACTCTTGTACATAAAAAATAAACATAGAAGCAGAATAAGTATTGAAGAGGACTTAAGAGTGAGATAAGTTCCATTACTCCTAATGTTGATATTTTCACAGGCAAACAACAACAACTTTCGCACTAAAGACTATAAAAGTATATTTTGTATGATGATTAATTTTTTGCTTAGTTTGTACTAATTTTTTATTTGTATGTTTTTAGACCTATGGGTAATAAATAAAACTGTAAATTAATACTATTTTAATTTTTTTATTTCTCCTTTATTATATGCATGTTATAAATAAACAAATACGATACGTATATAACCATTAAATATGAAGTTTTCTCAGGAATTTAATTAAAAAAGCCTTTGAACACTTTTAGAAGAGTAAATATTATACGTTTATTAAAATATTTAGGTCTGGTGATACGCCCAAATTTCTCAAAAAGTCAAGTGGTACGCAGGTGCAAAAAGGTTGGGAACCCCTGATCTAGACCAGTGGTAAAAACTATGGTTCTCGACCCCTTTGGGGTCGCGAAACATAGGGCAACAATGAAAATGAAACAATGATCAATTAAAAAATAATAATGGACAACGTCCAAAGATTAATGTCTAGTGCAGAGGTGTCTAACCTTTTGGCTTACACGGGCCACATTTGAAGAAAAAAATTGTCTCGGACCGTGGATAAAATATTATAATTCTAGATATTGATATTTGTTATTCAAAAAAGATTTTTTTTTTTTTCGGAAATCTTGAAATCTACTTTCAGATTCAAAATTTAAAATTAGCATTTTTTTTTCGAAAACTTCACAGTAGATTTTCATATTTCTTATTTTAGAGAAAAAAAAAATTATCAGACCAAATTGTTATGTTTTCCAGTATTTATATATAAATCCCAACGTTTTTCGAAATTTTATGACTTTAAATTGGTCCAGAGGTTGGACAGCCCTAGTTTAAATCGAATGGGTTTTAAAGTAGGATGTGAGGAATGATAATTTATTTTTTAAAAGGGCCACTGATATAATAAATCTCTGACTGTCCATTTTCTATAGACATGTAAGAACGTGCAAAAATCTAAAAGACAAGTCCTGACAAGTTTTAATTCAGGAGAGAAATTATCAATTAATTGTGATTGTTCTAGAAAACCCCAATTCCTTGTCTCCTTGTACTAAAATGATATAACTATAGACTTCGTTAGTGTCGTACCATATAAATTACTGAAATAATAAATATTTTAGAAAATGAAAATATGAGAAGAAGAAGAATTTTTCAATATTCGAAACTTTATTATTTTCTTTTTCTTGTATAGTTGAGCTTATAATTTTGTTTTTAGTGAATTTTATTCTTGAAAAAAGCTTCACATATTGTACAAATATACATTCATATTTCGAAAAAGGGAATAAATATATCTCTACATATAAATCTCAATGTTTTAAGGAAGTTATGATTTTATGTTCGACCACACTCATTGTAGTA
>JALMQS010000053.1:8023633-8043370 GCA_024734495.1 Forficula auricularia | reverse complement strand
TTGGTATGCGTGATTGATGTGAGCAACATGCTATTAAGTGAAAAAAATCATGACACGAAAAAATTGTTTGCTGATGAAGAATGGTTGTCAAAGATTGACTTATCTAGCCGACATTTTTGACAAACTCAACACACTGAACGGGACTTCAGGGACCAAACGCCTTCACAGCCAGAGACAAAATAAACTCCTTCAAGAGAAAGTTGGTCCTGTTTTGTTCACAAATACAGCAGGAGAATTTATTTGCATTTCCCACTCTATCATCATTTTTGAAAGGAAATGAAATATCTCCAATGGCAGATGTGGTTGCGAATATCATTGTTCACTTGGAAGGCCTTCAAAAGCTTTAGTATTTCTCTGAAGATTATTCAAAAGTGGACTGGATCAGAAACCTTTTGAATACACCAAATGAATTGGAACTAAAGAAAGTTTTATCGATCTTACAGAAAATAGTTCCATGAAAGATTATTTTAAAAGAAATCTTTAATTAACTTCTGGATCGGATGTAAAACCGAGTAGCCTTTGAACTTCGGGCAAGCTCTGCTATTTTTGATGCCATTTGTTACAAGTTACTTGTGTGAGAGTGGATTTTCTGAACTCTTGTACATAAAAAATAAACATAGAAGCAAAATAAGTATTGAAGAGGACTTAAGAGTGAGATAAGTTCCATTACTCCTAATGTTGATATTTTCACAGGCAAACAACAACAACTTTCTGTACTAAAGACTATAAAAGTATATTTTGTATGATGATTAATTTTTTGCTTAGTTTGTACTAATTTTTTATTTGTATGTTTTTGGTAATAAATAAAACTGTAAATTCTTAACTATTTTAATTTTTTTATTTCTCCTTCTGTATGTTATAAATAAACAAATACATTATTCGCCTACTTCGTAAATATGAAGTTTTCTGAAATTTAAATTCAAAAAAGCCTTTCGAACACTTTTTAGAAGAGTAAATATTATACGTTATTAAAATATTTGATCCTGGTGATACTCCCAAATTTCTCAAAAAGTCAAGTGGTACGCAGGTGCAAAAGGTTGGGAACCCTGATCTAAGTGGTAAAACTATAGGTCTCGACCCTTTTGAAGTCCGCGAAACATGAAACCATAATAAAAATGAAACAATGATCATTCAAAAAATATGGACAACGACCAAAGATTAATGTCTAATGCAGAGGTGTCAACCTTTTGCTTACTGAACTACATTTGAAGAAAAAATTGTCCTCTTGGACCGCGGATAAAATATTATAATTCTAGATATTGTAATTTGTTATTCAAAGAAAGATTTTTTTTTCAAATCTTGAAATCTACTTTCAGATTCAAAATTTAAAATTAGCACTTTTTTCAATTACAGTAAATTTCATATTTCTTATTTTGAGAAAAAAAATTATCGAGCCAAATTGTTGTTTTATTATTTATATATTAAATCCCAACGTTTTTCAAATTTTTATGACTTTAAATTGGTCCAGAGGTTGGACAGCCCTGGTTTATCAGATAGGTTTTAAAGTAGGATGTGAGGAATGATAATTTATTTTTTAAAAGGGCCACTGATATAATAAATCTCTGACTGTCCATTTCTGCTTGTAGAACATTTAATCAGGAAGAACAAATTAAAACGTTTTAATTCGGAAAGTGTATCAATTAATTGTGATTATACAAAACCCAATTCACTTGTCTCCTTGTACTAGAATGATATCCTTTATAGACTTCGTTAGTGTCGTAGCATATAAATTACTTTGAAATAATAAATATTTTAGAAAATGAAAATATGAGAAGAAGAAGAATTTTCAATATTCGAAACTTTATTATTTTCTTTTTCTTGTATAGTTGAGCTTATAATTTTGTTTTTAGTGAATTTTATTCTTTGAAAAAAGCTTCACATATTGTACAAATATACATTCATATTTCGAAAAAGGAATAAATATATCTCTACATATAAATCTCAATGTTTTAAAGAGATTATGATTTTATGTTCAGCCATAATTTAGTACTAGGCAGCATGCGGCCGCGACCTAGTTTAGACAACCCTGATTAAGTGAATTAAAGATTCTATTGTTATCTACGTATTAAATTTCAATAACTAATTTGTGAAATTGACATTTGTATTAGATATATTTATTTAGTTATGTGAAGCGACGTTTCTTCCGCATTGGCGATTACTGTATAAAATCAAAATAAAGATGATGAACTCCTTTTTGGCTTTTTATTAAATAAGAAACAAACAGATACAGTTCATTATTAGTTATATTTAATAATTGTATTATAAATTATATTTGATGATACAATTATTATAATAGCTATGTTGAAAATAATGTTTCACTATAAATTTATTTAAGATTTGCTAGTAAAAATTATGGTATATAATATAGGGTCGCAAAAAATTTCTCAGTCAATGAAAAAAAGTTTAAGAAGCACTGATCTAGACAATTATTTTCTCCCGAAACGTTTAAATTATTAATAAACGTTTTATGAATGTTTTTATAAAGAACTGTATTCATTTATTAGAATAAAAAATTTACACTAATTTATTTTAAAATAGATATTATATAACCAGAGGTCTCAATTTTGGGATAGAGTATTTTGATAGGTTTTGTAATTAAATTAATTATTAATAGGTCGTTGAAAAAGTTAATTATGTTAAAGGAGACAATAAAAGAGTGTGTCTTCTGCTGGAAAAATATTTTTTTTTTAATTTATTTATAACTAGACTATAGTTTCGAAGGATATGCACTCTTCATCAGTCTATTACAATTGATTCACAGGAATTGATGTGATTCAATTTTAATAGTCTGATAAGGGGGGAAAGCCCTCGAAACTATAGTCTCGTTATAAATAAATCAAAAAAAAAAAATTCCAGCTGAAGACACACTCTTTTATTGTCCCCTTTAATTTATAAAAATGCGGAAAAAATAAACTTTCAATTTAATTAATTATGTGGTTGAATTAAAATATAACATGGGGTTGATTTTATAAACAATAATTAAAATCAAAAAATTACCAATCGAAATAGAGAATTAGAGAAGTGTAAATTTATCTAGGAACAGTGATATAAGTCAGTCTATTCTAGAAACGGCTGTCCCTGTAGTTGGCGATTCGCTTTCGATTAATAATTTCTTATTTAATTTATAGCGAGGCGAACAAATCAAATGTTTCGGTGCCCGAAGCCAATTCTCACTCAATATATATTTATCTTGAAATCGAAGCCATCGAGTTGGCCGACGTCTTACGTCTTCCTGGACATCCATCCGTTATTAAATAAATTATAGTGATGGCTTTTGGTAGCCATTAAGTCTTAAACTTCTGGGCCTACTCTAATAAAGACAGCTTAGCGTATTCTATATAGGAAAGAGTGAGAAAGCAATCGAGTAGCTATCTATCAAACAGCTACCAATTTAGACCCTGAAATAAATTCCAGAACATAAAATAAAAGACCAGATGATTTAGAAAAAAAAACTTTTAGTAATGGGCCAATTTTTCAATTCATTATAATTTTTAGGAGAACCTTTCTCGTAATGGACATAAGAAGTCAAGCAATTTAACACCTATAATATCTATGAACGAAAGAATTAGGATAAAAGAAAGAATGTGTTTTTTTTTTTAATATTGAAGGAGCTGTTGCAATTATTAGAGAGGATGTTATTCTCGTAATGAATGGGATTAGTTTGCAGCTGTATTTATATTTAATCTTGATCGAGAGATCAAAATCAAATAAATTGCAAATATTGACTGACCAGGTTTTTGGTTTTCATGTTTTAACAATGATAAAACCAAGAGAGTATCAGTAACGTGTAAAATATCATAAGTCAAAATATTCAAATTTAAATAATTGCATCTACGAGCTTTCGAAAAAGTTGAAGGGGGAGAAAATCCACATAGAAGTTCAGAATTAATTAATCATGTATTAATAATTCTGAACTTCTATGTCGATTTTCTCCCCCTTCAACTTTTTCGAAAGCTCGTAATGGAATTATTTAAATTTGGGTTTTGAGTTAGGGAACGTACCCATACTACGTGATCCGTTCAGGGGAGGAAGGGGGGTCTTCAAAATACCACGCTTGCTCACAGGGGCGGGGGGGTTTACGTAATCGTCACGTACTCAATATCCTCTAACCAAATTAATTTTTTTTAACTTTCTGTTTGCAAAAAATTATTTAAAACCATATTTGTGAATTACTACTAATTACTAATTACTAGAAGGGGAGGGGGTCTTGGCATATACTACGGGTGGTGGTGGGGGGTAGTAAAAATTATAAAAAATGGGTAACGTAGTATGGGTACTTTCCCTTATATGTAGGGGAGTTTTCCTAGGAGGGTGGGGAGAGCCGGCCAGCTGATTAGCCACCACAAAGTTTCAATTCCGGTAATCCGATTAGAGATCAACTAACTTTATAGTAGAATTGACACATTTTGGAAGTAACTGAATAATTTAATGAGAAAAGCATATTGAAGGAGACAATAAAAGAGTGTGTCTTCTGCTGGAATTATACATTTTATTTATTTATAACGAGACTATAGTTTAGAGGGCTTTGCCCTCTTCATCAGTCTATTACAATGTATTCACAGGAATTAATTTATGAATAAATGGTTAAAATCTTTCATGTGGTTAGGTTAAGAAAATATACAGTGTGGGCAAGTTAGGAATTGAAATTTATACTTGATTTATTATTTTGACTGTAGGTGGCGTTCGTGAAGTTTATATTTTAGCGGCTATTTTTAAAATAAAGCTTTCGGAAATTTCTATTTTCCGATTTAAGCATTTTTTGGTGAATTATTGTATGATTTTAAACTTTCTAACGATTCGAAAATACTAATTTTTAGAAATTTTTAGAAATTTTAAAATCATACAATAATTCACCAAAAAAATTCTTAAATCGGAAAATAGAAATTCCCGAAAGCTTTATTTTAAAAATAGCCGCTAAAATATAAACTTCACGAACGCCACCTACAGTCAAAATAATAAAACAAGTATAAATTTCAATTCCTAACTTGCCCACACTGTATATTTTCTTAACCTAACCACATGAAAGATTTTAACCTTTCATTCATAAATGAATTCCTGTGAATACATTGTAATAGACTGATGAAGAGGGCAAAGACCTCGAAACTATAGTCTCGTTATAAATAAATAAAATGTATAATTCCAGCAGAAGACACACACTTTTTTGTCTCCTTCAATATATAAAAATTCTGCTACTCTCGGCAAAAACTTTCAATTTAATGAGAAAAACATAAGTGATGCCTCGTATAATAATAGAGTTTCGATTTTTATAGGGGGGCGGGGCAATGAGTTTTTTAGGAGGGAACAGCCCTTCCCTAACTACGCCCATGATTTTATACGTTGCTCACATTATCATTAGCGTCATCACCGTCCAAAAATTTGAAAACCAAAATTAGCCACTTCAGACTATCTTAATACTACAATCTACACTTGGAACGACTTCAAAATTAAATTGAAAGATTTTTTGCCGAGAGTAGCAGAATTTTTATATATTGAAGGAGACAATAAAAGAGTGTGTCTTCTGCTGGAATTATAAATTTTATTTATTTATAACGAGACTATAGTTTCGAGGGCTTTGCCCTCTTCATCAGTCTATTTCAATGGATTCACAGGAATTAATTTATGAATAGTCTCGTTATAAATAAATAAAATGTATAATTCCAGCAGAAGACACACTCTTTTATTGTCTCCTTCGACTTCAAAATTATTTATACATTTATATTCGGTATATACATATTATATATATGTATATGTTGATTTGCATCACGTAGTGGACAGCCTCATAGACTTCATTTTATGTATTAAAATAATTAGCTAAACACTTCTCAATTAATCACTTCAGGGTCAATCCATTTCAAATCGCCCAATATAAATAAAATTTGTTTCTCATGATATTATATCTTTCTGACTTTTTTATCATGAGTTCCCTATAGGTAGACAGTCACAAAACAGTACTTGAAAAAATTTTATATGTCATAGTTTTTTTTTGGCAGACATTTTAAAATGGTGTTTGAGCATTTTTTAATGAAAAACGTGGTTTGCGGAAAGTTAAATTGCCAAGTTATTTTTAAAGATAGCAAAATAATTAAAAAACCAGTGTGTTCAGCATGAAATGAATTTCAGGTATACATTATTTTAATTTTTCTATCATGGAAGTGAATCAGTCAAACTCTTCCAGTAAAAACTCGGGAAAATGTATAAATAGTTACTTTTTAAATCCATAAATTTTTATGAATAAAAAGAGACTCACTAATAATAAGTTATTTCAGTGTTGTATACTTATATATCTACCTGCAGTATAAGTTGTAGTCCTGAGAATGCACTCGTTTTTTTATCTAGAGCTTTTCAAAAATGACCGAAACCCTTTAAATGTCAATTTTCACAGGTCAATATCTGAAAAGAGAGTTAATGAAAAAAATTGAAAATTTTACAGAATGTTCTTTATACAAACAGGAATGTAATATCTCACAAAAAAATTAAGTCGATTCCTCTATGTATTCAGCAATGGTTACCAATAAAAACCGAAACGTCAAAAATCCAATATAGAATGGTTATTTCTCAAGTACTAGATGAGAATCAATCGCTATTTTGGGTTTTAAGTCGATTCCTCTATAAAGGTAACGGATAAGAAAAGAACGCAGTTGCTATGGTTACTTATAAAATTTCCTCCCAATTTTTTAGTATTTCACAGAGAAAAGGCTATCCACTCTTACTTAGTTAGGTTAAATGAGTCCTATATTAAACAGATAAAATGAATAAATTTTAAAGAATTTAAAAATCTTACTTTAGAGTAAAGTACTTTAAAATATAATTTTACTAAAAACTTTATTTAATCTTTTTTGTCGATCCCAATGTATTTAATTAGGATAATAAATTTCATCAACATTGTTTAAGTCATTTTAAAGATATTTAGAAAAAACTAAAAAAGTACTGAAATAAATAGTGTTGTATAGTACTAATGTTTGTGGGCCGATATGTACAAAAACTAATCAGCGCTTCATTTTATTAAACTAATAGTAGGTTTTCAATTTCAATTCAATCAGTGCAACAGTGTGGAAAAAATCGTGGACGAAAAAAACGATAACATCCATCCATCCATCCATCCGCACGCACTTCCAAAAAAAATGGCACTTTTTGGCCTCTCGACGAGATTCCAGGTAATTTTTGGCAAAACCGTCACGTGCTAAAATTCAATCTCATTGAATACTTCAATTTGTGACCTTAATTGAGTCCATGGGGTCCCTAGTCTTTACCTGAGGACCCTTTGAGGTCGCGCTTGCCGCGCGACCGATTACAATACTTTCTCCCATGCTTCGCATTGGATAAAGTAAAAAATTATAGACATAAGGACAAGCCGAAGTTCGAACCCAGGCCCTTAATATCTTGCGTAAATCGCTAACCAACTGAGCTACAAGTCCCCAAACCAAAAGTAATCCTAATTGTTTAAAGATTGTATCCATTTCATTACATTTTAATTTTCATGGTTCTAAATTTAATATTGGTCTGACTGTGAAACTATATAGGTTTTGGTAGGAGCTCTAGAACAAAGGCTATCTAGACAGATTCTAAATGAATATTTTTTATTTGTGTGTGTCTGTATGAATATGTAAAGTGATGTAGAGTTCAGATTATAGTCGGTCAAATTTTTGCAATAAGCCTTCTTGAACCCGGGCCGAATTGTCTTTGTACGCTGAAAGTTGTGATCTAGAATTAGTTTGAGTTCGGGGACTTGTAGCTCCGTTGGTTAAAGCTTCACGCCAAAAATGTGAGAGTCCTGGTTTGAGCCCCTGGCTGGTATTTTTGTCTATAAAATTGTTTTCTTTATTTTCTAATTTGATTTATTATATTTTCTTTTTTAACTTCATATTTTGTCATAAATAAATTAAATATATTTAAAAACGACACCTCTTAGTATAGAACAGCGCTTCTTAAACTTGTTACATTGATCACCACTTTTTATCAATAAAATTTTTTCGAGGTCCCAGATTTTAAATAGAAAATAAAGACAAAAATAAATATGCTCATATAGATAATTTATTTTTTCGCAAACAATACGATATAGTACATAGTTTTAGGATTTGTTTCAAGTATACAGAGGACGTTAAATACTTTGCGTTTGATTCTGAAATAACTTAATACTGAAAATGCAATGCGATACCGCTGTTATGATGAGTTTATGGTATCTTTCAATATGTAAATAGGTACCTACATTTAATTTACCCTTGGCCAGTATTACGATTTTATAATTGCGCTGTACATAAAATGTAATATATCAAATGAACGATAAATAAGGATTAATGACATATGATTTTTTTTAATTTATGTAGCTTAATTATATTTTCGCGACCCCAACATTTCGCTTTGCGACCCTATTTGGGGTTTAAGAAACGCTGGCCTAGAAGCATGAATTCCAATTCAAAGCGAAATAAAAGAAATATCTTAATTTAATTCACGTTATATACTTTTTTTAAGGATTTAGGTGTCGCTTCACAATGCTTCTACTTCTAATCCTACCCCAATTCATTTTGAAAGAAGCGGTCCCAGACCTCCTCTTCCAGAATCAACTGAAATCAAATTGGCACTCATGAATAAATTCAGTATTCTCAACAATCAATTGGACCTTGACAAAGATATAATCATTGATTCCAATTTGGCCAAAATTAATAAATTAAAAATCGGCTCCTAAATTCGATTACATATTTTGTGTTTGTATTTTGTTTTTTTTTGTTTTTTTGTTTTTATTTTAATTTTGTTTTTATTTTTGTTTTTAATTTTATTTTAAATAATAACATTTTGTTTATATTTAAGAAAAAAAAGAAAAAGATTGAAAGTATTTTCTGAACGTACTTTAACTTCTGGTTGTTGATGAAACTTTCTGAACGTATTCTTCTTTCTCAAAATTTTACTTGTTAAATGTTTTTACAAATTTGTATTCAGTTTTTATTTGAACTCCTGAAGATGGGCTAATAGCCAGAAATATATATCGAGTGAATCAAACTCAAATAAACATACATTTGTTTTAATATTTCCTTTTTGTGAAACCTAACCTAGAAAATTCTCCTCATAAGTCACGTTATATACCTTCGATATACCTATATTGCTATATTTCATAAAAATTTTCTGTTCTACCCTACTTTAGTATCATAATTTTATGGATATAATAAAAAACCAATTTAGATTTAGATAACCCATTTGCATGTGATAAAAAATTATAAATCAAAACCTAAATTTTAATATCAGAGTAAAAGAAAGTGAGTGTGAGGATTCTCATTGAATTGCTTTATGGTCGTTGTTGGAAATTTATTCATGATTTTGTTGCCAATAAAACGAAACAATGTAGATATTTCTATCTGTCTGCGAATCCTTATATAGCAGTATAAATAAACCTTATCATATTTCCTTAATTTAGAAACTGTATTCATGACCGTAAATTATTTTAAAATAAAATAAATAAATAAATCTGACTATACAAGTGAGTGTTTTGAATTTCTTGAAAAGAGATGAAATTTTTTCAAAATGTCCTTATCACTCTTATAGCTCAATCGCCAGATTTTACTTTACCATACAGGGTATGGTCAAGTATTTTAATCGTGCATGAAAAAAGTGGTTTTTGTCCTTCTTTTTTTCGAAATATCTCAAAAACAGCTGAAACTATTTTGATTAAAAAAATTGAGAAAAACCAAGGCATTTCGCTCTACAAAAAAGTTCTAAAAAGTAACATCGAAAAAAACATATTTTTGGAGATAATAATTGTTTTGTCAAAATGTCTGTTAGTCTGTTATTCTGTTATTCTGTTAGTTAGTCTGTGCTTTACCAAATTTTTGTGGACGAGCTAGCTCAAAAACTAGTAAGAATATCGAAACCAAATTTCACACGTAGTTTTGATCCATTGAGATTAAGAGCTGATTATATTTTGGTGCATATCGACACAAAATTAAGGGGGGTTGAGGGGTGGTTAAAAATTAAAAATCTAGGCCATTTGAGCAAACTCAACCAAATTTTGAATACATAATCAGTGGGACCTCAGAAGTCGAAAAATGCAAAAACTAACCGCCCAAAATTGGGAGGGGGAGGGGGTCAAAAAATGAAAATCTTGGCCATTTACCAAACTCAACCAAATTTTGTATACATAGTGGGACCCCAGGAGTATGAAAATGCAAAAACTAACCCCCCTCCCCTACATGATTATAAATAATTTTATTAAATATTAAATATAAGTGAGGGGCCAGGTAGTATGGTAAAGTTAAATGGATGGCCATATCAGAACACGTCATCTTATTTTATTTTAAATTAAAAAATTTAAACGTTAGAATTAGTGATTTTAGTAGAAAATAGAGGAAAATGTGAAACTTTTTCAAAACTCGGTACGGTGAATGAATAATTTTAAATAATTAATAACTAAATCATTCTTATTGATTTATTTCATTCGATTTAATATTTTCTAAGATAATAGAAAAGGCTGTTCCTCGAATATTAAAAATTAAAAAATAATCTCTACTAGTCTGGAACAGGTCTGGACTTCTAATGAAATAAATAATTGCTTGCCCTCACATTTATTAAATAACAAAAAAGTGAAAACTTAAGTTTTCTACAGAGGCCTTTGTTCGTAATTAATAATAAATTAAATAAAACTGTTAAAACATCCCTATATTATAAATCCATCGCCTAAAAATGTCATTAAAACCATTTAAAAAATATTTTCTGCATTTTTAAATCATAAGTTCTAAACGAGGGGTTAACCACGATTGGAATTAGGTGTACACCGTCTTTCGAATTATTTGGAATTATTTTGGAATTCATTAGATAATGCCCCTTCATCTATTGTCTTCTACTTGGAAATGAAAGTGGAAGTAGGTGTACACGATTTTAGGTCGCGGTTCATCCCTCGGTTCTAAAGCTAGAAAACCTAAAATATAACCAGTTCTCTGTGATGAAAATAAAAAGATTTTCTAACAAGAATGAACTTTCTACGACTTTTCGTTCTTAAGGTAGTTCTTTCGCGACAATCCACACAAAGAGTTTTACCCTCGTAACCACTCTATACATATGAACGATGCTAAAATTTTAGGTTATGTTTTTTATCGTGACTGTACTTCTCACACTACTATATCCTCTTTACGAATGGATCGTTTCCAAGCGATTGTTCTTATATCCCCTCCAGTAAAAATAATCGCCCAAATAAAAAAAAATGTTTTTTTAATTTTTATCAAAACTACGGAGTAAATAATTTCATTTTTTTTTTAAGTTACTCCGAATATATTATTCTAACAAATATTAGTTTTTCATCAAAATGGTGAAATTTCTTCAATGAAAAAAAGTAAAATAATGATGATTTTCCCACCCTTTCCCAATCTACCATATGTAACAAATTTCATTTTTAATTGCAATTATTTCATGTTTGGTATGGTAAATCGTCTCCAAATTTTAACTGTGTGTGTATTATGCTTTTAATGACTTATATTCCAAGTTTCGAAGACTTCTTGAATTTTTGCATTTGTGAAAGAACTACTTTAAGTTATCGTGAGTATCTAACTGAATCCAGACACAGAGACAGTAAAATATAATGGTTGAAAATAATTTTTCAACAGAAAAGTAAAAAAAAAAAATTTAAATTGAGTGAATTTAGGTAATATTAGGCTAGCCCAGGGGGCAAGTTTCGCCCGCCTTCTGGGGTACCGATTAATGTTTTAAATATCAGAGAGGATTTTCCTTTCATAGGTAGAATTTTCGAGTAATTTTTACTTTATTAAAATACCAATCGGCCCAACACTGAAAATGACTTTTCAGCCACCAAAAGAATTTTACGATCGATTTTTATAAGACTTGAATAAATTTTTTAAACTGAACTTATCCATGACCAGTGATAACTGATTAAAACATATTAAAATTTCAAACGTCTATGGATAAAGTCTAGTAACGATCCGTTACCGTTGATTTATATTACTTTTGAAACGGATTAAAATATCAATAAAAAATATTCAAAAATGATGTTTTCTGCATTTTAGAGCCTGAAATTCTAAAGCTAGAACTTCCAAAATCTAATCAGTTCTCCGTGATGGAAATACAAATATTTTAGCAAAGAAAGAACTTTATATGACCTAAGTTATAGTGGTTATCTGAATTCAGGCACACAAACTGAAATAAATCATGTTTGAAAATTATTTTTCTCCACGTTTCAGACCTTTTTAAGTACGAGGTAGCTAGATAATATGTATAGGTACATATTTGATGTAGATACTATGTAAATGTTTACACATATTTCGCAACATTAGACTCAAGTTTTCATCACTTTTTTATAGGGTTTTTCAAATTAAATATTTAATCTTACACAGTTTTTGTATAACATGAAATGCATCCCCCTTTTTTCTATTGGAATCTTATCTTTGTATCTAGCTAGTTAAAAAAAAAGTTTGGTGTATATTAAAAATTATTCAAAAATTTATAATCGCGTTTCTGGTAGGAGTGTAATTAATGTGCTTGAAATAATCGAAATAAGATATAATTCCATTTTTTTTTTATTATTATACTATATATAAGAGCCTAGATTAATTTGTAACAACGCTGAGAGAATTTTCTTTAAAAAAATTACCCTCTTGCCTAGAATCAAACTGACGAACTCTTGAACTAAGGGCATCAGCTCTAGCCATTACACCAATGCAACATTAATATTTATATCTTGATTTCTGTTACTAAAACTATATATTTTTGATTTAGACTTTGAGTCGAGATAATATTGTATTCATTTGAACTCGAATGAAAATGAAAAAACACCAATATATTTTAAATTAAGAAATATTAAATATATATTAATTAACGAGGCAAATTTGAAATATAATTGTCAGCTCGGATTTTAAACTGATGGCTCCAATCGATTTTCATTAAACAGGCAAATTTGAAATATAATTATAATTTGGACTCGAATTTTAAAATGAAATACTCCAATTCATTTTAATTAAATATATTGATAATTATTACTCCCCCCCCCTCCCCCTCGCCACTCAACAATTAAAGAGTCGAAACTTTTAAGAGACGATGTATTTTCGGTAGTTTACGGGTATACATTTAGAGTGTGGTTTTTTAAGATGAATAAAATTTTTGGACCGAGACGCTGCTCGCCAAGGCACCAGCCCGGAGGGCTGAGCTTCGAGGGCGTGCCGAAGGCACGTACGAAAAGCTCGTTTAAATATAGTGTAGTAAAATCGCAACTGGGTAAATTGTGTACCGTGTAAATCGAGAGATGAGTTTAGAACTGTCCATTTAGAACAAGTGTTTTAAAACGCTTTAATTTAAAAGCATTTGAAGGTGTTAAGTAAATAAAGCCAAACACTTCATATTTTATAGTATTAAAAACAAACGATGTGAAGTCGTCAGTCATTGTATAATTATAGTGTTAAGCTCTAAGGGAAACAGTTAGCTCGGAGTCAAATTTTAATTACGCTACCAACTCATCTCATCTCGTATTCTTCTCTTGTTTGATAGCATCCCATTATAAAAACATTTAAAGAGTTTTATATTCTGACTAATTAATTCACTAAGATTAACGAAAATTAATTCACCAGATTATGAAATTCAATTAACAAGTTACTTTAATTGAAAAGATTTTGCTTTGTCGAGAGTAGCAGAGTTGTTGATTCATAAAGAGAAAAGAATAAGGTTGTCTTCTGCTTGATGCAAATAAACATATACATTATATCACTTGTTATGTGGCTAGATTGCTATGAGAGCAAAACAGATTTTTCTATATCCTATCGGGTATTTGAACCCATAAGAAAATAATAATAGATAAAGTTTTTCATTAAAAAAAAAAAAATGATGATGAACCTCAAACCTAAACTCAAAGAAATAAATTACATATATATATATATACATATTTATATTTGGTCTATATATTATATATGAATACCAGCTGCGAACCCCTCCTTTAGCGGGCTTCTTGCTGACCAGGGGAAATGAGGCTATGCCCCCTGGACTCCACTAAATTTTAGGCTCATTAGCATTTAGTCATATCTCCCGTTTTAAATCCGGGGACTCTTCTAGGCAAATAGTAGTTCTTTCGATATTTTTTATTTAAAAGTACTTTTAAAAATAAAAATTTTCAAAAAATCACCCTATTTTTCCCATTTTTTGTGAAGTTATGGGCATTTAATAAAAAAAAGGAGTCAGGCTGGCCGAGTGGTTAAAGAGCATGCGTTTTAATTAAGCTAGCGCTGGTTCAAGCCAGACTCTCTGCTAATTTGTGACGGGCTATAATCTGATTCCTTCATGGGAACGCAATGGGAAACCACCCCTGTGAAAAATTTCCCCATCAAAATTACAATAGAGAGGATACTCTCCTTAGTAATAGCCGACGCTCGAAATCGAGTATGGCACTTGAAGAAGAAGAAGAATAAAAAAGTAACGCAATTTTTCAAAAATTAATATATCATGATGATTTAATAAAAAAATAAAAAAAAAAATCATTAAGGCTAGCCTGTAATAAAATTTCAAAAAAATCGGAGATACAAAAGCAAAATGGTATAAGATTTGGCGTGGAATGAATTCCCCATATATTTACTATTTTCTTATTCTTCTTTTCAATATTATATTATCCCCAAAAAGGAAAAAAATCTTCCAATTAAAAAAATATATATATATAATAGATGTTTCGGGGCTAGTTGAACCCATCTTCAGTTAACATAATACTTTTTCCTTTACATAATTTTTATTTTATACTTTGTACAAACATATCAAAACAAAAGAACAAAAATGAAAAGAAAGAGAAAATTCAAGCAACAATTTTACAGAGAAAAAAGTATTGTGTTAACTGAAGATGGGTTCGACTAGGCCCGAAACATTAATTATAATCCAAATTCGACTCAAACTCACTAGAATTTAGAGATAAAATTTCAATGCTAGGCGTAACTCTAGGGTCTGACCTTTCATGGAATGACCATATCTCAACCACTGCTAAAGCTGCAGCGCGCAAGCTTGGTCTTCTATTTAGGTCTAAACGCTGTTATACTCCCAGTCATCTTCTTATACTGTACAAGGCTCAAATTCGTCCCAGTCTCGAATATGGCACTCATCTGTGGAGGGGTGCCTCCAAGCATTCTCTTGCTACACTGGATGCAATTCAGAAGCGAGCAATTTAACTAATAGGAGACCCGGCTCTAACCAACTCACTCGACTCCCTGGCCCACCGAAGAACAGTTTCTGCCCTTTTTCTGTACTACAGATACTATCACGGTGTCTGTTCAGTCGAGCTGAAATCAATTATCCCCTAATGCCCACTTTACGAGAAACACGCGGTTTTCTAACGCTCAGCACCCCTTCGCTGTCAAATTGGATAAAAGTCGAACAAGCGCTTTCGCCAACTCTTTTATCCCTATGACCTCCAGAGACTGGAACTCGCTCCCTGCCACCATCTTTCCCGCGACTTATAACCTTAAGACCCGTATCCACAGATACCTTCGACCCCCGCCCAACCCATAAAATTCTTTCTTCTTCTTTTCACGATGGAGGGGCCAACCCAAGCCTTTAGGGGTTGTACCTTTTTGGTGTAACTCCTTCTCTCATCATTATCATGAAAAAAAATTATAATCCAAACGCCTCCCACCCCATTAATTATAATAATATTTTTTTTTAATTAAGAAGATTTTTCTTTCCTTTTTGGATAATTTAAGATTGAAAAGAAGAATAAGAAAATTGTATACGTGTGTGTGTGTGTGTGAATAATTTGAACAATCTAGAATATTTTGAGTTTGTATAAATATATCATATATACTTGCAAGAAGGGTTTAGGAGTCCAAATATTGTGTCTTCTGTAAATAAAGCGTTATTATTATTATTTGATTTTATTGTCCTTTCTCAGCATTCCTGCTGAAAAACTTTATTTTTAATAAAGGTAAGTAAAAAAAAACTATCCTTTCTTTACTAGTGTAGGAAAATAGTTCTGAAACTTGGTAACATTAATCTATAAAGAAAACAGTATTATTCAAATGAGGATCATTTTATATATGCTTAGTATAGGCAATACGGCGTCTGCCTAGAGCGTCTAAACAAAAAAGGCGCAAAATAAAAACAAAACACAATATATATTTTTTTTTTAGATGATACGAATTACAAAAGGCTATTTGTTCCAATTATTTGCTGATGACTTTATTGTGGCGTATTATAGCGAATAAACTTGATGATCCGACGACTAGTTTGAAATGATCTATCAATCTTTTAGATCGTTTCACTTTGATGATTCTAAATATTCCATGATATACATATCAAGTCAATTTACAATTTAATTGGAACAAATAGCTTTGTGCAATTTATATTATAAACTGTTTCGTACAAGCAATTTTCTGGCAATTGAATCTTTATTTTAAAAAATGCACTAGTTTTTGATTATTTTAAAATAATCATGATTGTAAATTTAATTCACTCTAATTTTCTACCCTAAGCATTCACTAGTAAAGCTTTTTAAATTTAAATAAAAATATATTAAAAAACACGATTTTATTTTAAACACGATTAAGAAGACATTTAAATTCGTCTTTGATTAATAAAATTGCAATTCTTATATGACGGAAAATAAAAGCGTGGGCGATTATTTTAATTAAAGTACAATTTAACAAGTTCAATGCAAAGAACTTTTGGATTCTCTAACTTCAGAACTTTGGGTTCAAAAATATAAAAAATATATTTTTCGAATGATTTTAGTGATATTTTAATATTTTGTTTGTGATGAAAAAATAAACGATTTTTTTTTTTACTTTATTAATTTATTCGTTTGATTAATTCTCTTTATTTAATTTGAAAATTCACTAATTTATGATTAGAAGTATTATTATTATACAATAAATAATAAAAATGTAATTTAGAATCATTTTCTATTGAAAACGGGCTGGTAGAATTCAATAGTGAATTGATGAAAAGGCAGTCCAAAGATAATGAAAACAAAAATTAATTCCGAATAAAATAATTTATTAGAATTTCAATTTAATTTCAATTTAATCCTCTTGAAAAACCGACGTTTCGGAGGATCTTTCCTGTTTTTTCAGGGTTTAAAAGGGCCAACGAATGAATCTCCTTCATGTTTCCCTTGCTTGACCAGTGTAAGAGTTTCTCTTAAAAGTTTACAGAATATTTGGTCTACGTTGATCCTTTTAAATCCTGTAGAAAGAGGGAAGATCCTCCGAAATGTCAGTTTTTCAATAAGATTAAATTGAAATTCTTTGATAAAAATGAAATTGTAATAAAATATTTTATTCGGAATTTGTAGTTTTCATTATCCTTTGGCTACCTTTCCGTCATTTCAGAGTTAATTATTTAGATGATTAATTAAATAAAAAATAAATATTGAATAGTTTATTAGGGAAAGCCTATCGAGTCTTGGAAAAAGTTTTAACTTTTTCCTCCAATTTTAATTGAAAGAGGCTAAAAATCTTATTTAGTTCAACAAGATATAAATAAAGACTTCCAATTCATAAATATGTGATTCCAGTTTTAAAAAGTCTGTTTATTAGAGGAAAAAATCACATCATAGAGTTTTCAACTCAATAAAATAGATATTTATTAGATGAAATTATTATATTATAATTTTACACAATACCGACTAGGAAGTCGGCCTTCAGCGGGCATCTTACTGGCCAGGGGGGCTTAGCTGTTTGTCGGTTAACCTCTAGGCTGGAATCGTTAATAATAATTTAAATTTCCTAATTTTAATAATTTTATTTATCATTAACTATTAGTGGGTTTTAAAATTAAAAAAATCACGTCTGCGTCGCGTCGTCGCGCAAGCCGATTATAATAAGTATAGATATAGAATTATATAGATTTATAGATATATTGATATATTTTAGAGATTTCTTGTATCAGCTGGGTGAGTACAAATTCAGCCTCACCCCTGATACAAGACCTCATTAAAAGAATAAGTCTGATGTACACGTGAAAAAAAGAATTTAAAGATGCAATTTCTATCGTTCTTTTCAAAAATATAATTCAAATGCCAAAAACAACAAGGGTTTGGAGTATTAATTACCAAAGGCTCTCCCTGATATAATCAGATTCAATAATATACAAAAGAAAGTGGATAATTCCATCGCATTTTGGAAAGACTATTCAAAATTCTAACCTTAAACTAAAGAAAATTTTACTCGACACGCCCGGAAGGTAGGCCATTGATGCATCGCAATGCCTACCTACCGGGCGAGCATAGTTTTGAATTCATTAAAAAATTTCAAATTTTTTCTCATTGTATCGAAAAATGAATGGAACGTGGAGAAATTCATTTTATATTACGATTTATTTTCTGTTTGTGTGTCTAGATGTGAGTCTGTATTTCGATACCGAAGTTAAAAGAATGAAAATTCCTTCTTGTGCTAAAATTTTGTATTCCCAATGAAAAGACCATATTAGATTTTTGGCTATCTAGTTTTAGAATTTAAAAAAATCCAAAATTATTCTAATCCTTTTCTAAAAAATAATATTAAATTAAACAGGCGTGTTTTGAATTATTATTTAATAAATAATTATTAATTATTATTTTGATCTTAATAAAGTAGAAAAAATCACTAAAGAAATTGTTTACTTACTCTTTTAGTTGCTAGATGAAATAATAAAAAAAGCATCTTGCACTGTCAAACACACGCAATAAACTAAAACGAAATGAGATAAACTGGCCGAGTTTTTTTTATCTTTTTAACATTCGGAGAAAAGGGTAATCACAGTCCTTACTATCTGAAGAAAAGAAATTGAATGGAAGAGGATAAATCTGGGATCAGCTAGAAGGCGAATTGCATGCAATTGAAAATTAAATATATCTTCTCTGATATCTATCAGACGTAAAGAGAATAAAGAAATGAATAAATTATATATATATATACCATATATATACATAATTAATAAGGTATGTACGTATATATGGGAAAGAAAATTTTTATTATTGATTGTTTTTTAATTAATATAAATACAAATTAATAAATCAGACTTTTCGTGGGAATTTCACACTTTATTAATGCAATTTTTTTAAGTGAGAAAAATAATAAATAAAACTATTTTTTTATTTTTTTCTCTTGAAAAATAGCATTGATAAAGGGAGAAATTCTCCCGAAACGTCTGATTTATTAAATGTTTTGAAGGTTTTTTTTAAAAGATTTGTATTAAATTTATGGTACATATTTATTAGCATCAAGAGGAGGACAACCTCATTGATTTCTCTATATCAATCAACAACTCTACTATTCTTGGCAAAATAAAATATTTTCAATCTACCAGAAAGATTGTCATTTTGAATGGACAGATTAAGCTTTTAAGGGATGGTAGGGGAGTAATTATTATTAATACACCCACCGAGACATTTTCTAAAAACTATTTTTTTTTTTTTTTTTTTTTTTTTTGACTCAGGGGGGCTACAAAGATTTGTAAATAAGCCACCCAAAAGCGGGCCGGCCTTGCATACTGAGGGTTCCATACCTGCTTATATATTCAAAACTACATGAAGATCAGTAGAGATTGTGGTGTTGGTGCAAGGTGAAACATCTTTAATAAAGATAAGAGTAAATAGATATTTTATTTAATATGGATTTACTATGAGTTAAGGATACTGGGTCACTTATTTCACATTAAAATTAAAAAATTAAAAGATATAAAAAAATTTTTCTTTTTCAATATATATATTTCGGGCTATCAACCCATCTTCAGGAAATACAGAAGGTAACTAAAAAACTTAGTTACCTTCTGTATTTCCTGAAGATGGGTTGATAGCCCGAA
>JALMQS010000053.1:7954888-8009139 GCA_024734495.1 Forficula auricularia | reverse complement strand
TTTTTTTTTTTTTTTTTTTTTTTGTGCCTATGTTACCCCTTACATTCTCGCCAATTGTCAACCGATTTTGAAAATTTTTTTTGCATTGGGTCCAGTCTAGCTTCCGATTGGTCCCATTTTTTTTTTCGATTTTTTTTCATAGGTATTAGACCTTTTTTTTTAGGTTTGTTTAGGTTTCTTTAGACCTAACCTCTTTGTTTATGAACCGATTTCGATGGTTCTTTTTTTATCCGAAAGGGGGTGTCTTAGGGATGGTGTCATATTAATTTGGTCAAGTTCTGATGATATAATCACTATTAATAACATCACTAAAAAGAGAAAAATAAAAATTTTTAAGAAAAAAATAAAAACCGACTTCAAAAAATTAAGTGCAACAAATATAAAAATACACTAAAAGGTATAAAATAATTATTATCTTATTTAGTTACAACTAAACGACGAAATATTAACACGAAATTACTTTTTAAAGTCGGTGCCAAACAAACTATACCTATAAGCGAGCGTACCCGCCAAACGTACTAAGTAAGATCCGTCGAGTGCGATTCATAAAAGGTATATGTTTGGCACCAACTTCAAAAAGTAATTTCGTGTTAATATTTCGTCGTTTATTTGTAACTAAATAAGATAATAATTATTTTATACCTTTTAGTGTATTTTTATATTTGTTGCACTTAATTTTTTGAAGTCGGTTTTTATTTTTTTCTTAAAAATTTTTTAGTTTATTAGTCGATTTCCTCATCAAAATATGTTAATAATTAATTAATTAATTAGGCGTTGTGAAATGTGAAATTTTATCCTTATATTGTTGGGGGAATTTTTATAACGATGGGAGTGTGATAAGTTGAAACACATTAAGTCAAGTTTGACTATTGTAATCTATATATTATCTATGTTGCATTAAAACCACGTTTTTAGTAAAAACGCGTTTCGCTGAATACCTTTATGGCAACTAGAGTTTACTGATGTTGGTTGAGGTTGGTTCAAGGGTCTAGAATCTTCATTTTTGACCTTCCACCATCACTTCCTGTATTTATTTTCAAAAAATTTCAAACGAAAATGTCAAAAATTAGAAGAAAAGTTATAGAAGATGTAATTTTTGACATTTTCGTTTAAAAAATTTTGAAAATAAACACACAAAATGAGGCGGAAAGTCAAAAATGAAGATTCTAGAACTTTGAACAAAACTCAACCAACATCAGTAAACTCTAGTTGCCATAAAGGTATTCAGCGAAACTCGTTTTTACTGCAACATATATATATATATAAAATTAAAGTTTTGTATGTACAATTGTACATTGCACGAAATCGCCCCTAATTTTGGATGTATAAGGGTCATTCTATGCCAATTCGGGCGGTTTGAAAAATTTTAATTTTTGCTTTCCTTCATTTTTTGACATTTTTTAGTACCCATCAAAAAACTCTTACTGGTAAATTTAAAAAAAAATTTGATCACCGGTTTAAAAGATATCTAATTTCGGTTTTTCGCTCATAACTTATTCAAAAATGGTTCAAATGGAAATTTTTGTTTTTTTATATAGTTTGTAGAAAAAAAATTAAAAAAAAATTATTTAAGGAGTTTTAATATGCGATTTTCGAGTTTGAAAATTTTAATCTTGTTTTTGAAAGTGTATGTTCCTACTTTTCGATTTTTTTGATAATTTTAAGATCGGTTTGATAGTGGTCCTATGATAATTACTATTTTTTCGATTTTCAATTTTTGATTTTGATTTTCTTTCAACAGACTAAAATATTAATTATTTATTTTAAGCACCTGATAACGATAAAAATCAATTCAAAATAACCAAAAAACAAAAAGAGAACTCAATACCAAAAAGTGGTTTTAATAGTGAATAAAATTTTTTTGAAATTTTCAAAAATCTAAAAATTAGTAATTATCATAGGACTATTATTAAATCTTAAAATTTGAACAATGAATAGAAGTTTAAAATAAAAAATTATCAAAAAAATCGAAGAGTACATACAGTTTCAAAAATAAGATTAAAATTTTCAAACACAAAAATTCCATATAAAAACACTTTAAGTAATTTTTTTGTATTTTTATCTAAAAGTATGTAAAAAAACAAAAATTAAAAAAAAAAAAATTGAATTTGAACCATTTTTGTGAAGAACTTATGACCGAAAAACCAAAATTCGATATTTTTTAAGCAGGTGATCAAAAAACTTCAAAATTTACCAGGAAGAGTCTTCTGATGGGTACTAAAATGAAGGAAATCAAAAATTAAAATTCTTCAAACCGTCCGATTTGGTGTGGATTATGGATTTTTGACGTTTCGGTTTTTATTGGTAACCATTGATGAAGACATGGAGGAATCGACTTAAAATCAAAAATATCGATTGATTCTGATCTATTACTTGAGGAATAATAATTCTACATTAGATTTTTGACGCTTCGATTATTATTGGTAACCATTGGTGAAGACATGGAGGAATCGGCTTAAAATAAAAAATAACGATCGATTCTTATCTAATACTAGAGGAATAACCTTATTGAATTCCATTTTTGATGTTTTGACTATTAATGGAAACCTCTACTGAAATCGTGGAAGAATCGACTAAAAATCAAAAAGAATTTAGTCTTAGGTTGCCATTAATAGTCAAAACATGAAAAATGGAATGCAATGAGGTTATTCCTTTAGTATTAGATAAGAATTGATCGTTATTTTTGATTTTAAGTCGATTCCTCCATGTCTTCAGCAATGGTTACCAATAAAAACCGAAACGTCAAAAATCCAATATAAAATGGTTATTCCTCAAGTACTAAATGAGAATCAATCGCTATTTAAGATTTTAAGTCAATATGAACTGAAAATTCAAGTGATATCTGATTAATAATAAAGGAATAAACATAATATTATTTCAAATGAATTTGGATAAAGTTTAGCAACGATCCGTTGAAGTTTATTTTTTTTTGTAGGAGTAATTAAGAATATGTTACCTAATGGTGAGGGGAGGGGGGTAATGGCCGCGAAAATATTTTAGTATTTTAAGGGGGCCGCGACTAATAAAAGGTTAAGAACCACTGAGATATTTGATATAGCTATTACATATAGATATAGATATACTGAGTGTAAAAAAATATACAGGAATATTTATATTCAAATAAATTATAAATACCGAAAAATAATTCATTCTTAATTTTTAGCGGCCCATTGTCCTAGGTTAGTATGCCGCGGCACAGCGGTTGAGAACCAGGGTTAGACATTAGACATCCTCAAATTCATTATAATGAAAGATGGGATATATTTGAGAGTAATCATCAATTCAACCCCTTGCTATGTAACCAGTAACAGACATTTAAAGCTGAAGGGCGAGGGTGTTACTCTAAATGTAGTGGGCGCGGCCGAAGGTCAGGTCGGTGGACAGCGGTCTTCTTGTCCTGGTTGTTCCTGGCCCAGAGAGAGTTATCAATATAGGATGAGATAAAAGACGAGGGCCGATTCCCACAGCTAGCGACTCGTTCCTGGCTCTCTGACTGGGTCACCAGCCGCTCCCACACCTGCAACGGAACCTGCGCGTTCCAACTACCTTTCTGCACTACACTGTCGCTTTCCTATTCAACTTCTGGACAAACAATTCGCTTAACTAAACGTAATTAGCCATTTCAAGATCATGGCGAGATTCCCACATAACTCATCAACATGTCGATGAAAATAACATAGTGCGGTGTTGGTTAATAGTAAAACATTATGTAAATTAAAATTAAGGGGAGTTATTGTAGTATTTCACAGAAGTGAAAGATTTAGAAGATGGGTAACAACACGAAATTTTTATAGCTGTGATTTTTTTGATAATTTTTTTTTAGAAATTATCCGAGGGGTGAACTCCCAGCCCTCGAACCGAACGAGATTATGTATACAAAATTCGGTTGAGTGGTTTTGTGGGGAAATTTTTTGAACAAAAGTTGTCGGAAATCACATCCCCTGCAACTTTGTTTATCATAAAATTTGCGGTAGGGTTAATAGTTTAGGAGTTATTTGATAATTTTCATTCGTGCGCCCCCCCCCCCAAACCCCCTTCTGGGGTGAAAATATCAAAACGTTATATAGCTAAAAGCGTAAGTTAGAAGACATCTGATATAAATATGAAATTTCATAATAATCCCTTCAGCCATTTTTACGTGAATCGTGCGCAACTTTTCGGAAACCACTGAAACAGACATACATACATACATACAGACAGACAGGAATTTTGTTGAGGGTGTTTTCGTTCATAACTTTGCTTGAAACGTGGGCAACCAAAATTTGCCGTGATTTGGACCAATGTACAGACAAAACCTTAATTTTATATTAAATTGAAAGTTTTTGCCGAGAGTAGAAGAATTTTTATATATTGAAGGAGACAATAAAAGAGTGTGTCTTCTGCTGGAATTATAAATTTTATATATTTTAAACGAGACTATAGTTTCGAGGGCTTTGACCTCTTCATCAGTCTATTACAATGTATTCACAGGAATTAATTTTTGAATTATTTCCTGTGAATACATTGTAATAGACTGATGTAAAGCCCTCGAACTATAGTCTCGTTATAAATAAGCAGAACATAATTCCAGCAGAAGACACACTCTTTTATTGTCTCCTTCTTAATTTTATATATATAGATACTTAGACTATAGTTCCATAATTGAGCTCTTCATATTTATATATATATTAGTAAGTTTATAATTAAATTAGTCATGTAAATCATATTGCTATAATAAATCTGGAGAGTTTGTATGTATGTATGTTTGAAAGCGATAATCTCATGAAATATTAATCAGGTTTGAATTTGATCTTAAAAAATTAAAAAATTTTTAACCATTTGGGGTGGATGACCCCCACGCGCTTCACCTCTGAAACCGCCACTGAGTGGGAATTTATAAATAAGAGAAATATCACAAACTTCATGACTCTTCAATAAGCCCTTGATAAAAACAACCAGGAGACAATAAAAGAGTGTGTCTTCTGCTGGAATTATAAATTTTATATATTTTAAACGAGACTATAGTTTCGAGGGCTTTGACCTCTTCATCAGTCTATTACAATGTATTCACAGGAATTAATTTTTGAATTATTTCCTGTGAATACATTGTAATAGACTGATGAAGAGGGCAAAGCCCTCGAAACTATAGTCTCGTTATAAATAAATAAAATTTATAATTCCAGCAGAAGACACACTCTTTTATTGTCTCCTTCTTAATTTTATATATATAGATACTTAGACTATAGTTCCATAATTGAGCTCTTCATATTTATATATATATTAGTAAGTTTATAATTAAATTAGTCATGTAAATCATATTGCTATAATAAATCTGGAGAGTTTGTATGTATGTATGTTTGAAAGCGATAATCTCATGAAATATTAATCAGGTTTGAATTTGATCTTAAAAAAATTAAAAAATTTTTTAACCATTTGGGGTGGATGACCCCCACGCGCTTCACCTCTGAAACCGCCACTGAGTGGGAATTTATAAATAAGAGAAATATCACAAACTTCATGACTCTTCAATAAGCCCTTGATAAAAACAACCCGATATTATATATTTATAAAAACCTTTTTAAATATTTCATTTATGTGAAACACCAGAAAAACTACACTTAGTTTTAATTAAAATGTCGATGAGTTTTTTATACAAGGAAATAAAATTAGGGCGAATCGAGGGATGAACCACGATTGGAATTAGTAGGTGTTCACGATATTAGGTCGTGGTTCACCCCTCGGGGCGAATTATATTTCATTTGAAAAAAAAGCAGAAATTGCATACGTAAATTTTAAATCAGTATACTAAAAATAATTTGGGTGTAAAATCAAGGACAAATAAATCGGTCAATTGCGAATCAGTCAATTTCTAAACCTCCAAAATAATAGTCTTAAGAAAATAAATTATAGAAACATATTATACCTATCAATGGCGTTCGGTCCATGGATGTTGTGGATTCGGCGTATCCCTAAAATTTTAAACATTTAGAGTACTTTCATAAATATATAAGGTCGACTTCAAAATTTTGGGAGAATCTTTAAATTTTCAAATTATCATCCCTTATTTCAAATATTTCTATAAAAAAACATTTTATATTTTTTGAAAAATATATTGGTTCTAGAAATGAAATAAAATTGTTGCATTGTTTCAAGGGGCAATTTGAATCAATGATTTTTCCGAAAATGGTGCCGATAGAAGGTTTGAAATCCCTGTCTAGTATATCTTCCGGTTCAAGCATGTCAAAGACAAGTTCAGACGAGTTTTAGTCGAATAAAAATTGTTCTTGCTGAGGAAATATTAAAATATAAATAATAGATAAAATTGAATAAATAAAAATAATTAGGGAATCTTTGGACTAATCCATTTCTAAGAACTATCAATATATAAGATGAAAATCATAAGATGGTGTCATCTATTAAATCCGATGGAATGGAATATTTTTAATTATATGTCAGAGGGGTTGTTTTTCACCCCATCGGGAATCGAACCCGAGTGCCAGTAACAGCAATCCGGGCCATTTAATAGATGACACCATCTTATGATTTTCTAGTAAATTTGAATCTATTACCATCGGCAAATTAATATCTTTCATATTAAATTAGGAAAAGTCATTCCATTGCCCTTCGAATTTTGAATTTCTTCAAAATTCGAAACACTCAACCACCTTTATTTAAATTATATGGCATGGCTATATGTTTAAATTTAGAATCACTATATCGCGAAATTTTACAAATTAAGATAACAATCTTTGAGTAAAATATTTTACGCGTTTACATATGTCAGAGAGGTTCACATCCCACAGGTGAGCCAGATGGCCAGGAATGTTTATTTGAAATCCAAACCTTGCTGAAAGTTTCTCCCTTTTTCAATAGAATTATAAAAAATTTTAAAAAATGGTTGTTTTATGAAAGAAATAATATAAGGCAAATATTTTTTTAAAATTTCATTGATAAAGAGAGAAATCCTCCCGAAACGTTTTTATTTTTTAAAAAAGCCATCCCGCATCCTCGCTAGGGTAAAATCTAAAAAACTTGTTTACTTAAACTGTTTTTTAGTAATTTGAGACTTAATGAGTTTCTAGAATAGATTTGTTTATAATGATAGTTTTATTTAATTGAGAATTGATTACGTAATAAAAAAAAATATTTCAATTGATCATCAGTTCAAAATTGATTCTAGTCATTGATAAATGTTTTTTATGAATTATTGCTATAGGTATATGATTGTTATAAATGTGAGATATCAATGTTAATACTTGTAAGTTAAGGATGATTAATGTATACAAAGTGACAATTTCTAGATCTTGAACGAAATTGTATGTATGAATTCAAACTTCTGTATTAATTGCTTAAAAATAATTTACGAAATGTTTCATTTTTCAAATTTTAGTACTACTGAAGATGGTCTACCAGTGGTGACCGAAACTGTTTAATGAATTAATAAAATGAATAATAATCTATATAAATAAAAATATACTCTTACGCTTAAGTGATACGTTGAAGGATCTCCAAAAGTTCTTCACCGATTTCTTTGAAATTTTCACACAACATTCCATTCAAATACACGAGTGTTTTTATAGATATCACACCTGTGGCATGTAAAAAATATTTTTTTCGAGGAAACGAAGCATAAGAGTTATTCACAGCAACGCGTGGTCGGGTCAGCTATTATCTATATAAATTTTAACCATAAAATGAGACGCTGGCCGCCAGGGGATAGGTGACGCTGGGCCGAAGGCGAAGCTAGCAATTAAATAAAATATTGTCTTTTATTAGTTTGTGACTAAAAAAACCTTTCAATTTAAAAATAATTTGAGAAAGAAGACACCAATATCGCAAATATCAGCATAATTTAAAAAACAGATACGAAGCCTTTTGTGCTAAGATCAAAAATCCGCCATTTTTCGGTTCAGCAGTCAAATTTTGAAAAAATTAAAAACACTTTCGAGATATTTCAATAATAAATATATATATATACCAAAATTGAATGCTAAAACTTAATAAAAAACTGGAAATAGAGTATTTTAAAAATATCGCGTGGAAATCTCCTTATGAATTTCCAAATTGTTATTTCATTATTATAAATCGTGTATATATGTTTGTTGCTTAATTCCATTCATTTCGTTGTATTATTATTTACTAAACCTTGTTTAGCATAGCCGAGTGATGGCTTTTTTTCCCCATTGACCTGAACAAGGCAAATAATAATATCAGGTCAATTGATGCCGAGTGAAATTTTTATTTCTAAGAAGACTCATTCTCTGCTGGAGCTACAATACCAATCTTTTGTACTACATTATAATATAGATTAAGTACTCGGTTTTGACGAGTGGAATAAAAAAAAAAAAGTAATTCCGAGCTGGCTTTGTCCGTCCGTCTGACCTTTTGGCTTGATTCATTAGATTGACTCGCTTCATCATTACGGCTCGGGTCGAAAATCAAATCCCCTCTCCTCATAGAATATCTTAATGAGCTCGCACCTTGACGTTTATTTTTTTTATTTTTATGTTTTCTAAAAGAATTTGAATTTAAATTGGCAACATTTGACCCATTATAAATAGTGTAACCCACGTTTATTCAAATGGAAGAATAGGGTCAATGAAAGGACCACACATGGCACTAATGAGCCTATTTTCATACGAACATGTTTAAGGAACTAATTTAAAGGTGCAATAATCAGTGGGACTTTCTGAGCTGCTTCTTTTTTTTTTTAAGAAAACAAGTGGAGGTGTTAAGATTATAAAAGTTTATTTCATTATGTGGGCAGAGAGAGCCATCAATTCAGATTTATTTATTTTTATTTTACCATATGGTCAAGTATTGTATTCGGGCATTAAAGAAGTGTTATTGTAGCTTCGTTTTTTCGAAATATCTCAAAAAACGACTCAAACTATTTTAATTTAAAAATAAAATTAACCAAGCCATGGTATTTTTGGTCTACAAGAACGGGTTATAGAATGAACAACGAAAAAATCATATTTTGCAAGATATTAATTATTTTTTCAAAATGTCTCTTAGTACTATATAATACTTATACCTATAGTAACTACTTAGTACATCAGTTAATGTGCAACTAAATTATATATAAGCTCTAGCTCCAAAAATAGTGTAAATATCAAAAAGAATAACAAAATATATGTAGGTATCACAAATACATATCTTTCTAAGTATAAAATTCCAAGAAAATCGGCTTTGTAAAGGTAGATCAAAATTAGATCAGAAAATTCTACATTATGACGTTCGGGTTCGATTCCCGAGAGGATGAACATAATCAAAATTAAAAATTATCCATTTTATTTCCGCAATAATAAATAAATAATTCCTCTTGCGTTTCCTTTGTAATGAAACTGTTCTTTTATCACGTTATAGCCTAAAACAGTGGTTCCCAACCTTTTGTGGCCGATCTTCCCTTTCTGGGGGTTGACTAAGACCCCCTTTTCATTTTCATTGTATGCCTAATATTTATTTGAAGTAAAGTGTAAATAATAAAGCAGTTTTATTATTTTAAACAATTTTATTACCGTATATAAAAACAACCAAAGCAGTTTAATCCTTAAATAGAAAAAAAAATTAAAATGTACATTTTTTACAGATTTTTTTTTTAAGAACAAAGAAGTGAAATAATTAGCTAGGATAATTGAGGTACATTTAAAAAACAGGAGTACATGTTTTCATTTTTAAATTGGAATCTGGAGAAATTAAGAAAGTTGACAGTTAAAATTTGAAAAAATAAATGAAAGTTTGAAAACTTTGCTATTGTTTTATTTTCTACTGTACAGTATTATTTTAATTTTCCCCCCTTTGAATACTCATCGCCCCCACTTATTTATTGCCCCCCTGATAACACAAATCGCCCACTTGGGGACGATCGCCCCCAGGTTGGGAACCACTGGCTTAAACCAACATTTTTTAAATCTTGAAATTCGTATAGTATACTGTCTCTATTCGTGACTTAATCAAAGCATAAAAAGGAATTTTCAAAAAATTTCATTTAAAAATTAAAAATCATGGATTTCTCTAACAGTGTACATAGCGATTTTTAAAAAATCACTCCTAAGGGGTTAAAAATCGTAAAAAAATAATCAGAGACTTCTCAAATTACTTCAATATAGATCTTCATAATGAAAAGTTATATAATTATTTAAATAATTAAAATAGATATTATGATGATTCTAGAATGAAAAAATCTTAGTACAAGCTTAGAAGCATATAACTACTTATATTACTTTATTAATGCAAACATTTTACCACAAGAATGAACTTTTTATAATTTTTCGTTCTTAGGTTATCGTGGGTATCTAAATTCAGACAAACAGATAAACAGACCGACACACAGATACAAATATAGTAAAAAATCATGATTGAAAATGATTTTTTTCCACATTCCAGACATTTTTCCAAACAATGAGAAAAATTTTGCGGGTGTAAATTCAATACTATGCTCGCCCGGCAGGCAGTCCTCGCCTGCCTCCAGAAGTACCGAGTAATAAGAGGAAAAACATTTCCGTTATTAAGACATATAATTAAAAATTATCCATTTTTTCTCGGATCTAATAGATAACAACCTCTTGCTATAAAGGTATTCTTTCAACATTCTCAAACCTAAACCTATATTTTTAAAATATTGAAATTCATATAGTATGCTCTCCCTAATCATGGCCTAATTAAAGCTTAACAAGGAATTTTTTAATTAATTAATTTTCCTAAAAGTTGAAATTTATTAAAAGTTAAAAATTATTAAAAAATAAAAAATCATAAGATTTCTCTAATGTTTTTAAAAAAATCACTATACTCAGGGGTTAAAAATCGTATATTCATGACATAATCAAAGCATAAGAAGACATTTTGTAAAAATTACAAAATTATTAAAAAATAAAAATCATAGATTTCTCTAATGTATCTATATACCTACAGGGATTAAAAAAAATCACTATACACAGGGGTTAATAATCGTAATAAAAATAATGGATTTCTCAAAGTTCTTCTACTTATATAGATCTTTATAATGAAAAATTAGATAAATATTTAAAAAATTAGAATAATTTGATGATATCTAGAGTGAGAAAATCTTTGAATATTCTTAGAAGCATGTACTTACTTTATATCCTCTTAGATGCAGTGGAAAATACAGAATATTCTTATCTAGTAAACAAGAGAATCAAACTTGCACTCAGGAAGGCTCGATTAATACTAAAACGAAAAGAAAGAAATTCGTCAACTTTTTTATATTTATCAAATTCTGGGAAAATGATAATTTCAATTGCAAAAGCAAAGAAAATAAGATGGAGAAATAGAAATCAGTGCTATATAGGGGATGCATCAGATAATCATCAATTATGTATATATCAACACAGGGGGTTTATAATCTAGTATAGGCTGTTTGCATCACTTTTTGGAAAATATTAATATTTTTTTGCTTTTTAAATAAAGATATTTATACAGGGTGTGTAAAAATTATCTAAGAAGGTGGTTTGAAGGTTTCTAACTCTTTTTTTAAAAATATTAAAAAATTGTGTCATTGTGAATTCAATACTTAGGCACATCCGTAAAGCATCCCAGTTCGTAAACTAGTAAATCAGATACAAATTTATCATTTTAAAGTTATATTTATGCATAATATTTATTTTCAAAATCAAAAATTGTATTAAAATTTTAATCAGATGATTATTTTGGGAATTGAGTCAAATTTTTGTAGTCGAAAATAAAAAATAAATTTTAAAATTTGAATTATTAGTAAAATCACACATAATTAATTATAATTATTTATTGAACAAGAACAAATAATACAATACAACTACGACGTTTCGATCAACTTATTCTGCGATCGTTCTCAAGTATGAGCAATCACCACCCACTCCGATTTTTCAGTTAACGTAAAATCGGAAAATTGTATTATTCGTTCTTGTTCAATAAATAATTATAATTAATTATGTTTGATTTTACTAATAATTCAAATTTTAATCAAATTAATCACAAAAATAAAAGTTTCAATATCTTCATTACTAAAAAAATATTATTTTATCATGGGATGTGAGATTTTCTTGTAAATATCTGAAGTAGAATCATGCTTAATTTTTCTTAGATTTATTTTGCTTTAAAATTACTTTGTGATAGAGTGCTAAAGTGGTCATTTTTAGGTAATTTTTTACCTGGCCGTGTTCAGAAGCGGATTAACTTAAAATTATTTAGAAATTCCATTAATTCGCCTTCTTATCATCGACAAATAAGAAGGAATTTAATATCTCTAGTATTTTGGTAGTTATAAAGTACTGAACCAAATACAAAAATGTTCAATCTGGGTTAAGATGAAAATTATCTTTTGATAAAATACTTGAAAAAGAAAGAATTTCTAAAAAATCACTGGTTAGTAATTTAACTGATTTTGCAGCTTTTCGGACTTAATTAAAATTATTATTTTTTTTTTAATGAATTTCTGTGTTAGGACTGATGTGTGTTCTTAGAAATCAAATATTTACTCGACATAAATTGACCTGCATGTTTTTATTCGCCTTGATCATCAGGTTAATGTGGAAAAACCCATTAGGCCGCTTAACAAGTCATTTCATTTTATTTGTTAAATAAAAGAACGCACTGGACTGAATCAACTGGAAGGAATTAAGCAACAAACAAGTACAAGATTTATAATAAAATAACACTTGGAAAAACAAAAAAAAAATCATCTGAAGACAAGTTCCTTCTCTCTATGCACTGGCAGGCTTAGCTGGTAATTTATCGTGTTGATCTAAACTCAATTAAAACTCATAAATCCTTATTGCCTGTGACTTTACAATATTGTTCTTCTATCCTTAATAATAGTAATGAAATGAATGAATGAAATTTAATTTGAAAGTTAACAAGAAATTTAAATAATAATTTTGAGAATACCGCCTGATAATATTTGAGTTTGAAATGATAGCTTTAAATTTATGGCTTGGAAATTGTATTATATATCTATCTATACATCAAAATAAATAGAATTCTTTTATAAAACAATATCAAAACGTTTATTAGAAATCCAAAAGTTTCGAGAGAAATTCTCACTTTATCAATAGAAAATGAAAAAATTTAGATGCTTTAAAAAGAAAGTAGAAAGCAAGTACAAAATATAATAATAATTAATATAACTAATAGTTAATTATATAATATATTAATACTGTAATAATAACTATAATATAATATTAGACAGATAATAACTATACAATTAGTCAGAGGTGCTCTCAGGGGGATTAAGACGCAGAGGGGATAATTTAAATTTCTGGGGGGGGGGGGGGGGGCTTGAAAAAAGGTTTGAAACTTACTAAAAAAATATTTGATGTATTTATTTAGTTATGAAAAGCAGCGGATTTCGATCTTTTTATAATATTTAGAAGAAAAAAAATTGAAAATTTTGAAGGTCATATCTAAATTAAAAAGATTCAAACCATTCGAAACATTTGTTTTTTATCTTCTAATGCCGATATAAAAGGATTGTCATTTGTAATTTTAAGAGGTATTTTGAAAAAAAAATAATAATTTAAAAGATGGGCAGACTATGCATGAAAAATATGTTTTAAATAATGAAGGATTTAGATATGAGTAAAGAAATTTTTTTATTTTTATTTGTTGCTTAGAATTTTGAAATATTCAGATATTCAGTAATTAGAAGAATAATGCAAAATTTTTGAAAATAAAATTACATTCAAGAATAAGAGAATTTTCAAAATTGTGTATTTAAGCTAAGTTTCTTTTTTTGCATGACTTTATATTTTTTGACGGGGGGGGGGGGGGAGGTTTGGTCCCATTTGCATTGGGGTCCAAAATTTCTAACTTCGCAAAAGATTTCTGAAAGAAACGTGTAGAAAAATCATGTATTCCTTTTCCTATCACAGCAGTAATGATTTTATGAATAAAATCTTAATTTTAATTCTTTTTTCTTTTTTGTTAATCGAAAATGGTGTAGGTTCTTAGTGAAACATTTTAAATAAAGTAAAGAAATCTTTGAAAAAATTTTAAGAAACTCTTTATAATTTAAAATATAAAATACTAGGTAGGTTTCACAAAAATAAAAACTTGAACGTCTGAAGATGGGCTTATACTCCGAAATATATATTATATAGAGTCGTACTAAACAAGTATCTTATCTTTTATTTTTGTGAAACCTAGCTTGTATTTTATATTTTAAATTTTAAAAAGTTTCTTAAATTTTTTCAAAATTTTCTTTACTTCCTTTTTTCTTTGTTTATTTATAACCGGTGATTGAATAAAAGCAAAACAAGTGTGAATAATATTGATGAACTTAAAGGGAAAATTTTTGTGCCATCGCGAGATGCTTTCTGCCAAGGGCTAGATGCCGAAAGCCAGAAGGTCGGGTCGGTACATTGTAAACTATAAAGAATGAGTATAGTAATAGTATAGATCAAAATCCCACTTCATGCCACGCCAATTAAATTCTGTAGAATCCAAAGAACACGGCTGAAAGAAGAACTATAAATAATAATCAATGTATCAAGTCTTATTACATTTACCTATATATAATTATAATTTTATAGGCTACATAGTTTTTATATATTATAATAATTGTAAAATAAAGTTCGTATAATAATTCAACTATGAATCGACAAGATTTTTGTTTAGGATAATAGCAAGTTTCGCAAAACTTTCTTTTTCAATTGGAATTCGCAAGAGAATTGTAAATATGCAATCTAGTAGCACTGCTAACGTCATCCTATCCTTGCGAACTTTAATACCTAACATTATTAATTTATTTATGATCGATAAAAATATCAAAAAAACGAATAAATAAAAAATTACATACGTATAATATGAAATTGAAGTTTGCCTGTCAGGTATTAAATACATGTGAAAATTTTTATTTTTATTTATTTATTTTTCTATTTTTATTATTTAGAAATGTGGAGAAAAACATTTTAAAGGATAATTTTTTTCTCTCTGTGTGAATGGATTAGGATACCCACTATACTCATGATAGTAGAAGAAATATATTTCTGGTGGATAAACCTTTGTATTTCCTAAAAAAAGATTATAGACAGAGTTTTTACGCTCAGATTAATTTGTATATTTTTTTAATGAAAATGATGAGAGAAGGAGTTACACCATAAAGGTGCATCCCCTAAAGGTCTGGGTTGCTCCCCCCATTGTGAAAAGAAGAAGAGGGGGTTTTATGGGCTGGGCGGGGGTCGAAGGTATCTGTTGATGCGGGTCTTAAACAGCTGAATGTTATAAGTCGCGGGGAAGACGGTGGCTGGGAGCGAGTTCAAGTCTCTGGAGGTCATAGTGATAAAGAGCTAGCGAAAGCGGTTAACTAATTTATTGGGCGTCACTTTTTTCTTAAAAAATGAAGTTTCGGAAGAGCATCCCTCCTTCGGGGTTTAAAAGAGTACACAAGAAGGAGGGAAGATTCTCCAAATGTCGGTTTTCACTGCAAAATATTCGGTAAAAGCCTCAGAAGACAGAGATGGAAAACGGGATGCGATATGCGGAATCAGCCGTAAAAGAATCGCCGATATAGATATATCAAGAAATATTTTTAATTATATGTATATATGGGGTACAAAATCCTCGGTATGCGGTCCGACTTGCACTTGGACGGTTTATTAAAATAATTTTATTGGGATTTTCAGCCATAGTGCCTAGAGTAGGTAATGATAAGTTATAAGCAAACAGGTGTTTTTGATTTCAAATTCATTTAATTAAACACTGTGATAATGAGTATTTTAAAACCAACTAATAGCTTCTTTTTCCAATAGTACCATATACTCAATCTGAGTGTTGGCGATTACTTCTCTCCAGAGTCATTTTCCGGGGGAATTGTTCACAGTGGTGGTTTCCAGTTGCCTTTGCCTTGCATTTTAGACAGATGAAAATTGTTCCGCCTTAAGCGAGAGATCAATTCTCTTCTAGCCACTGCACTACTGGTGCCTCACTTATAGCTTATTACTCATAATATATTTTAAAATTAATTAAAAAATTGAATTTATCCTATTCTAATTAAATAAAAAAAATATAGACATTATATTTAAATTTATTCTACTACTAGGGTGGATCTAGAGCAGTGTTTCCTAACTTTTCCAGTTTTGTCCCCTCTTTGACCAACCAAGTCATATATCTTTTTCCTTTGTTAAATAAACTGCAACGGATCGTTGCTAAACTTTATCCAAATTCATTTGAAATATTAATATGTTCTTGAGTAAAGTACATTAAAATATAATTTTACTAAAAACTTTATTTTTTCTTTCCTCACTACCTCTGGGCTGCCTTCCATTACATTCACTTAAAATTTCTACCAGTCCGTCTCTCTCCAGAGAAAATTTCGTTGCAAGAAAAAAGTTTATTTAACCTTTTTTGTGGTCCCCAAGGTACTTAATTGGGATATTAAATTTCATCAAAATTGGTTAAGTCATTTTCAAGATATTTAGAAAAAACTAAAAAAGTACTGAAATATGTTTGTGGAACGATATGTACCAAAAACTAATCAGCGCTTCATTTTGTTAAACTAATGGTAGGTTTTCAATTTATTTCAATCAGCGCAAAGGTGTGGAAAAAATCGTGGACGAAAAAAACGATAACACACATACATAGATCCATCCATCCGCACGCACTTCCAAAAAAAATGGCACTTTTTGGCCTCTCGACGTGATTCCAGGTAATTTTTGGCAAAACCGTCACGTGCTAAAATTCAATCTCATTGAATACTTCAATTTGTGACCTTAATTGAGTCTATGGGTTCCGTAGTCTTTACCTGAGGACCCTTTGAAGTCGCGCTTGCCTAGAGAGCGATTCCAATACTTTCTCCCATGCTTCGCATTGGATAAAGTAAAAATATGGGAAAATAAAAGTAAAAAGTTTTATTAGAATTATTGACTGTTTACCACTTGTTTTTCTACTAAAAATTCTCACTGTTCTTTCACTTTAAGTTTGTAGAACTTTGATGGTGTAATTACTAGTATTTAAATATGAAAATTAGCTAAACCTATGACAATAAAAACAAATTTACTTTGAAAATTAGAAAAATTTTCTGCGCTACTATATTAATTAGACTAATTGCCCCTTCAAATAGCTATTATATCACTACGGGGGTAATTACATTGCACGCAAAAAATTAAACAAAAATTTGTACCCGTAAACTTAACAATGGATTCCAGTAGAATTTTATACGCTGATTATCATGCAATTTTCCGATTTTTTACAACAGGTCAGAGTTTTGAGATATTAGGCCATTTTGACCTATTTTCGAGTCCCATTAGATATTAAACAGCAAATCAAAATATTTTGTTGACGTAATAGATAACAGCTTCCTCTTTGATTTCAAATTACCACTTGTTTTTTCTCAATTAGAACTCGAGTTATAACTAAAAAACTAAAACCATATGTTTTTATCCATGTTTTATTATCCTTTATAATCAAGTAGTTTTAGTTTTTTAGTTACAACTCCAGTTCTAAGTGCACTAAAAACAAGTGGTAATTTGAAAATCAAAGAGGAAGATGTTTTCTATTAGGTCAATAAAATATTTTGATTTAAAATATTGGTGGTTAATATCTAATGGGACTCGAAAATAAGGTCCAAATTGCCTTTTTCGTCGTTTTGACCGATAATATCTCAAAACTCTGACCTGTTGTATGGTAAAAAATCGGGAAAATGCATAATAATCATCGTGTAAAACTCAACTGGAACCCACTGTTAGATTTACATGTACACATTTTTGTTGAACAGTGTTATCCCTAGGTTAGTAATCAGGGATCTAGAGTCTATTCGGACTCTAACCGGGCTAACCTCTAAAATAAGGAGCATACTAAGTCTTGAAATTGTTTTCATCCCCCCCCCCCCCTCAAATTCTACTTTTACTATAAATGACTTTTTCATTTTAGTTTCAATTTTTCTTCTAATTTTTATTGCTCAATTTGTATTCATATTTATTACTTATCGTATTCTATAGGTATTCTAATGCTAAAGGTATTGAATTGTAATCGGTAGCCATGGCTAATTGAAAAATCAATTTTAAAAAATGAACGTGAGAATTCAAATTCAATCATCACGTAATCGGATTTTTTTCTCTTTTTTATTATTTCTCTATTATAATCAATACATATTTCTTAAAAACACGCAAAGCTTTCTATATGACTTTTGACTTTTTTTATTACCCATACTATTATTTTATTTATTTATTTACTAAAATTTTCTAATTTATTAAGCTGTTATTTAATGAATATCTAATGAGAAGCAAATCGAAATGACAAGATATTAAATTATTTAACAAATTATACTTTCTAACTTAAATGAACATCTCGTAGATATTTAAAAATTTCGTTCATTGAATGGAGATAAATTGAATATCCATGGTGCATGTGACATGGTCATAATTCGAAGACTGGCTTGTTGCATTCATTAGAACTCGATAAATTTGAGTTTAATCGAAGACAGATATTTGATAAAAGATCAATGTTTTAGGTTTCGTTTCAATAATACATACTCAATGAGTGAGGAAAGATTTGTATAATATTTTATCAATTTAGATAATAAATAAATTTTCAAGGAAATTTAAAACAGGTAAGTGAAATAATCATGAAAATGATTTATTTATATCTTTTAAGAACTCAGAGAATGCATTAATAATAATCAGTTTAAATGTGATTATTATTTTGAAAGTAAGTACAATAGATAAGCTAAATTTTCTATTCCTCAAACAAAATCTTTTCAATTAAATAAAATAATAAAATGAATTTTTATTTGAGTAGTTTGTTTTTAAAGGGCTGAATTGTATTGGCCGTAAAAATTGATTTTCGAATTGTAAAAATTAGGAGATTTTAATGCACAATGTAGACTAATTTTTCGACTAAATTGAAGGAAACAATAATGAATATATATATATATATATATATATATATATTTATATATATAAATGAACTGAAATTATGCTCACACATTTGGTGCTGGTGACAATAGAATCTCGTATACTCAGTTACGTAATTTGTTTATAATAATGTTAACCATATTACATTTTGCGCCTAGTACTTATACAACCATTTGTATTCTTAAGCACAGAAGAGGAATACCCTACAGGCGTTGAGTGGCGGGTATGTTTGCTAATGATGTCACGGTCCATAAACTCAACTGAATTTCCGCCTACATATATATAACTAGCTGCAAGGCCCGCCTTCGGCGGCCCTCTTGCTAGCCAGGAAGCACGCCCCCTGGACCCCAACCCACGAACCCCACCCTCACACTCCACTCACACCCCCCGAAACCCACCCAGCACCCTAACCCCCCGCATCATGCACCCGTGCCCAACCCCTGCCCCCGCACCCCACCCACCTCGGACCCCCAACCCACGAACCCTAACCTCACATTTTCATATTTTGACCCTCACCCATTTTGGGTGGTTAGTTTTTGCATTTCTAGCTCTCTAGAGGCCCAAATATTATATATACAAAATTTGGTTGAGTTTGCTCCAAGGGCAAAAATTTACATATTTATCACCCTCCCCCCCTTTTTGGGAGTTTTTTTTGGGGGAATTTTTTTAAACAAATGTTGTCAGAAATCACCTACAACTTTGCCTATTATAAAATTTGCCGTAGAGTTAATTGTTTGGGAGTTATTTGATAATTTTCATTCGTACGCCCCCCCCCCCCCTCCAAACCCCCTTTTGTGGTCAAAATATCAAAATGTTATATAGTTAAAAACGTAACTTAGAAGACATCTGTTACAAATATGAAATTTCATAATAATGCCTTCAGCCGTTTTGACGTGAATCGTGAGCAACTTTTCGCGGAAATCACTGAAACAGACAGATATACAGGCAGACAGACAGTCAGACATACAGACCGAAAGACATACAGACAGGCAGGAATTTTGTTGCGGGTGTTTTCTTTCATAACTTTGCTTGAAAAGTGTGCAACAAAAATTTGGCCTCATTTGGACCTATGTACAGACAAAATTTTAATTTTATATATATAGATAGAACAATAGAAATATTATTGATATTTCTATTATTATTATTAAAAAAAAAATTTTAATCAAACTACAATAAAGAATGCAGCGTTACATTTTCTTAGAGCCCTCTCTTTTATGATATATAAAAAAGTAAGTTTATAAAAATCAACGCGTAGATCAGTGTCTGACCCGCGGCATTATGTTGAAAAATGTTTGATACGTGGAGAAAAACAATTTTAGTTTTCGTCTGCATGTCTGAATGTGTGTTTGAATTTAAATGCTCACGATAAAATTTAGAATGAAAAGTAATGGAAAGTTCATTCTTGTGATAAAATTTTTGTATTTCCAATGAGGAGAAATAATTAGATTTTAGACTTTTTAGCTCCAGAACTTTGTTTTTAGTCTGTTAGATTCAAACTCGTTTAATGTTCCCTGGTGTGAATAATTCCTTAGCGTATTCAACCCTTCAAAACTAAGCTTTAAAAGTACTAACCCGACCCACATTTTGAACTTTCTTTTCTCTCTCTTTTCTAAAATATAGTAAGCTTAATTTTGTTATAACTGATTACATAATAAAGAAAAAACATTTTTACATTTATCTATGACACATTGAGTGGTTGTATGATACTTCCAGGATAGAATTTGTTCGTTTCGAAAATATAAGAAGTCTTAATTATAAAGGAGCACTATATTTCATGAACATAGTCACAAACGTACTAGTAAAGAAGATAGTGTTAATTATTTTTACTCCAATTTTAGATATTAAGAAATAATCATTTCAAAGGCTGAAGTATAATTATATATTCTCTAAAGGGAAAAGTTTCTTTGGCACTATACCCTTCTTTATTTTTGAGTCCCTACTTAATATAGTGCAATATTTTCATTAATGTTCTATAATCTAGAAGCTAATTTATACAAAAATCCATAAACAAATATCAAGAAATGAAATTATTTATATATCGATTAATTTATTGGAAATATCTTTATGTCGAAATATCTTTAGAAAAATGTTACAATGTGTCTCTTACTAACTTGATCGAATCGATTAATTAACTAGACCAGGGAGAGTATAGAGTTAAAACGATGCCGCTCTCATATTATATGTATATATTTATATATTATTTTATTTATTATATCAAATTAATATAAAAAACTGTTAAGTTTTTCAAAAACTCACTCCCTCAGGTGTGTAAAACCTAAAATTAAATAATAAATAATTTATAGTCGTATTTGTTAAGAATTTCAAAATTATATCTGAATAGCCTCTCTGAATAGGTACATTTTTATATATTTAATATTTTTTCATTTTAATGTAAATATTTATAATGTAAATATATAAGCATAAAGATCAATAGCATTTAGCCGGTAGGTGCAATTATATTATAAAAACTTGTTTTATTTTAAATGGGGGGGAAAAAAATCCGGAAATGTCGGTTTTTGTTATCTTCAATTTTTTTCACTTTTCTATTTTAAATTTTATTATTGCTAATTTGAGACACTTAAACTTTCATGTTGATCTCCTTACTACGTAAAACAGTATAAAATGTGATTTATTTTCTCTTCCTGATCATACTTTTTATTTACAAGTGGTGAGTAAATAAAATTATAAGAATAATCGGTTTCTTGAGGTTTTGCCTAAATATATATAAATATTATAATACATAGTGCAGAGAAAAAAGTATAATAGAAACTTGTTCAAAATTTAGAAATCTTTCAAAAAAAATTGCAGATGGTCGTGGGAGGAGTAATCTTTGGCTCTATTTATCGTTTTTTTATTGATTAAACAAATTGCTATAATTAATTAATATACCTGTTAATAATTAATACCTATTAATAGATGAAAGTGCCTAAAACCGGACCCCTATTTTGTTTTTGATTTAAAAAAAATAGAAAATATCAAAAAGGTATGTTTTAAAAGCATGTAACATTTACTTTACAATGTTATGCGCCATTTAAATTATATTTTTAGTAAATATAATTAAAAATTACAATAAAAAAATTATTTTCAAAAACCTTACACTTTGGAGATTTGAAAAATTGTTGCCGAAATTGGATCCCTTGTAAAAATAGTCAAAATAAATTAGCAAACTTATTCTGGCTTTAAAGTATAATTATAATAGGTTTAACAAATACCTACAGGTTTCAATTTTTAAAAAAAGTTACAGATTGAATTCGAAATAGATACAGAACATGTATAACAGAATTATATCCTTTAGCGACAAAAATCCTAGATGTTCAGGTATATGTTTAATAAAAAGATTAACCCATTTTTACCCAAAATAAGGAGTCAGCTTTAGACATCTGAAGAGGGCCCGGTTTGCTCGACTATAGCCAACAAATTGTTAACCCAAAAAATGTTTAATCAAACATATAAATGAAACTGTTTAATGACAAAGATTAACCTTAAACCTTACCATTTAAGAATATATATAAGTAGGTTGAAAGGATTACCAGCCAATATCTAGGAGAAAAAACGAAAAATGTAGCACAATATAAAAACTTTTTCCACTGTCAAAACACTTAAGAGAGAACTGATAAGTAACAACTGAAGCGGAAGACTTGTGCCTTCCACTACAAAGTGGCCTAAACTACTATTTATACAAAAAGAGAATTAAATATAATATAATATTACAAAATATTAATAAGAAAAGAAAATTGAACCATACAATAATATAAAAAACATAAATACATACGTAACACAATAATACATACTTATATGCTACAGATTAGAGATATCACAATTCTCCCCCAATCATAACAATTAACAATACAAACAAACCCTCCCACCTCCAATCCACTAATCAACTCACCACCACACAATCTCATTCAGACTTCTGTTTTGACACTAAAAGGTTGTAAAATTTATTTTTGACTACTGCAATCGATTTGGATTCCCTGATTTCCCTGGGTATGGAATTCCACAGCTTTGCGGAGAATACTAGAAAAGAGCTACCATAAGAGAAAGTACTATGAATGGTCAGACCCCCGAACTCTTAAATTCCTTTGAAGGTAATCTTATCATATAAGTAAGACGGTCTTCCCTCGGGAAACTGTTTAAAGAGAAAACTTCCAAAAAAAATAATCTCTTCTCGCCGGTATCTTCAACCAGCAAAGACGAAAGGGGAGGGATCCGATTTTGGCCACTTTCCTCTACATTTATTCTTCTATGTGACAAGTTATTTAATTGAATATTAAATTAAATTCAAATCGAAAATCACGCAATGTTAATTTTCCGCAAATCTGTGCTCCAAAGTTGGCAACCCTAATTGTGTGTGTCGGAGAAACACCCGTTCGTGCAGCAGGCAGATTCATCATCGGGGCTGCGTGGGTTTCGGGTCAGAATAGTGCGTGCTAGTGCGCCAATATAATCTAAGGCCCACAGAGCCATCAATCGCTTGATTAATCATGTCTTGAGTTTATCACTGTCATTGGTGGTGGCCCATAAGTCACCTCACCTACGAGTCTATTTGCCGAGGATGACTCACGGACACATGGACGATGCTCCATTGTCACGGGATACAAATGACGGAACAGAATCGAATCGAGTGGAGAAATATGGACAGACACCAAAAGGGAAACAAAACCCGTGTCAGTCAATCAGTCCAAGGGAAGAGGAGGACTTCCATTTAAAGAGAAATATTGAGACATGGAGATAAATCTAAGCAGAACATCAAGAATGATTCATATCAATCTTGCAAGCTAATTGATACCATTCACCTATATCAATTCGTTTATCGAAAAATCACTTACATGAAATATAAACTACACAGACGGAGCTATCAGAACAAAGAATCACTTTTCTACCCTTTCCCGTTGAATTTATTTATTGAAATAAATAGAAATTTTTTTTAAAAAACAATCTTAAAACGTTTATGATAGACACTAAACGTATCGGGAGAATTTCTCCCTTTATCAATGGAATTTAATTCAATTTGAAAAAGAAAAGAGTTGTTAGTAATGAAGCTGTTGAAGCTTTTATTTTTTGATTAATTTGATTAAAATTTGAATTTTTATTTAAATCACACAAAATTAATTAAAAATAGTAAAAGTTAGTTTATATAGATAATGAATATAAATCAACACTAAAAAAATTAATATTTTGAAAAGTAGACAATTACCATATACATATTGTCTTGGTGATAAAATTACATTACCTTCAAGTTTTATATTAAAAATAATATATTATATGTCTTCTAATTCCAAAAGAAGCTAATTGACAAAAAAAAATTGATTTTAATAAAAATAAATTGTTTTTTTTTTTTTTTTGTAAAGAATTTTTATAAAAGAGTGCAAATTTAAACTTTTAAAGACTAGTAAAGGAACCTCAAAGTCTCAAATTCAACTAATGTAAGAAAATTGTTTCAAAAAGCTAAAAAGATTTTTTGTTTATTTTGTAAAATTTCAAAAATTGTAATTATCTGGTTTTAAAATTAAATGACATATAAATATTTACTAAAAATTATTTTTCTTTAGAAATTTTGGATAAATATTATAAGCCATTAATAAAAATACAGGGGGAGGAATGGGTATTGCTTAGCGTAATGATATGTGACAAGGGGGGGGGGGTCTAAGGAAACGTGAGTTTTGCAATTAATCAATTTTTTATTATTTTTTTCTTAATTTGTTGATTTTTTAATATCTGTTAGGGGGATCCAGAAAATGTACGAAGGTGGGGGGTCCAAAAAGGCGAAATTTTGCGTCACGTATTTTATGAATGGCCCCTTAGAAAAACAGTCCATATCTGAGCTTTTGTTATTTGAATATTTGTTGTTTAATGACTAATATTCCAAGTTTCGAAGACTTCTTGAATTTTTGCATTTTTGAAAGAACTACCTTAAGTCGCTGCTATGTAATGTTTGGTAAAAGGGACTTACACACTTTTTCACAGTTGTTACAGATATATAATCAAGGTAATTTCACCCCAAGACAATTTGTCTACTTTTCAAAATATTTATTTGTTTAATGTTGCTTTATATTCAACACATAAAGCACATTTTTTTGAAATATAATTAAATTCCATTCATGAAGGGTGAAATTCTTCTGAAACGATTGGTGTTTTAATAAACGTTTCAAGAGTGTTTTTTTAAAAGATTTGTACTTTTTATATATATAATAACAATTAGTAGAAATTGTGGTGTTGGTGCAAGGTGAAACATCTTTAATAAATATAAGAGTAAATAAATATTATATTTAATATTGATTTACTATGAGTTAAGGATTCTTGGTCACTTGTTTCAAATTAAAATTAAAAAATTAAAAGATGTAAAAAATTTTCTTTTTCAATATATATATTTCGGGCTAATAACCCATCTTCAGGAAGTACAGAAAATAACAGTCAGTTATTTTCTGTACTTCCTGAAGATGGGTTATTAGCCCGAAATATATATATTGAAAAAGAAAATTTTTACATCTTTTAATTTTTTAATTTTAATGTGAAACAAGTGACCAAGAATCCTTAATTGACTATGAGTTAATCATAGTAAATCAATATTAAATATAATATTTATTTACTCTTATCTTTATATAGTAACAATCAATACAATTTTTCAATTCATTTATTTATATGATTTTTAGTGGTATGTATTCAGAAAAAGGTTGAGAACCGCTGAACTATTCTCACTTTTCTCGAAAGACGTAAATTCAATTGTGACTATTCTTTAAAATTTAAATTATGGTTTTTAGACACGAATGTTCGTTTTTCCCAGAGTAGCCTTCTAGATTGCTTCAAAGAAATTTCGATATTAGGTTCTGTTAAATGGGTGTTTTGAAAATATGAAACACATTAATCCAATTATAATAGTCTTTAAAAGAGGTTGCATATTTAAAACGAAGGTGAATGAATGGTCAAGCAACATGCAAGATCATCGAACAAAATAATAGATATTTACAAAAGGAAGAAGAAGATTGACTGTGATTTAGCAGTTAATTCGGCTCGTTGAAGCGATGATGAATCGCGCGAGCAGCCTGATTAAGATTGGTCCATAAACAGTCTTCAGTCAACTGTCTGCATTCCTCAGAGTAGCAGTTGGCACCTCTTCACTAACACCAACACCGTAAAATGGATAAGAAACAAATATTTAAATTGAAACGATTTTCAAGATGAAAAAAAATGGGTATATAAATTTTTTCCTCTTTGATTTAAAATGAATCTTATAAAAGCATTTTTATTTATTTATTAAATACTTTCATTTATATAGAGAAGTACCTGGAAGGTCGAGCATCGCTATCTTTTTAATTATTATTATATTTATTTAATCAATCAAGTTTTGTTTTTTGTTTTGATTCAACCAGATGATTCATTTTCTTCAAACAGCTATAAATAATTAGTTTTATTAAAATCTTATCAAAATATTTTTTCACAAAATTGAGACCTGCTTATACAGGGTGGGGCCTAAAGATCTCCCATTTTGATGAAAAAAATTTTACTAGAAAAACTGAATATATTTTTGAAAAGAACATAGAATATTTTTTTAATGTGTTTTCAACATTATCAGACAAAAAAAAAGGGGGGGGGGAATTGAAAATTCTAGCTCTTTCGACCAAACTCAACCAAATTTTGTATACATATTCTGTGGACCCCTAGAAGGCTAGAAATGAAAAAACTAACCAAATTTTGTATACATAGTTTGGTCGAAAGGGCTAGAATTTTCATTTTTGACCCCCCCCCCCCCCATCCTTTTTTTCGTCTGATATAATGTTTAAAACTCATTTAAAACAAATATATTTTATGTTCTTTTCAAAACTATATTCAGTTTTTTTCTAGTTGAATTTTTTCATTTTTTTATACCTCTTCAAAATGTGGTAGATCTTTATGCCCTACCCTATATAATATCTATTTTGAAATAAGTTCTTGATTATTTTTTATTGTTATTTTTTTAACGTTTCGGGAGAAAAAATATATTTATAGTAAGTATATTTGTGTGTTGTTAATTCTTTTATTATAACATAGCCTTAAAATATCAATAAAATCATTTATAAAGAGATTTTTGCATATTTGAACCGGAAGTTCTGGAACTAGAGAGCCTGAAATCTATTCAGATCTTCTCATTAGGAATACAAACAATTTGAAGGAAGTCACGAGATGTTGTTTTGTTATCTACTAGACCCGAGATTAATTAATTACTATATGTGATAAGGGTTCATCACATAGGGAATAGAATCCGAGTGCCAAATCTAGATGACTAATTGTCTAATTTAGATTTAGAAATTTAAAGTCTACCAGTATCGGCAATTTGAATCTTAAATTCAAACATTTTGATACCAGAATGAACTTAAAGATAAGAGTAAATAAATATTTAACGAAAAATTTAAATCAAGTCACTTAAGTTCTGGAAGAAATTTAATAAATATTATATTTAATATTCATTTACAATGAGTTAAGGATTCTTGGTCACTAGTTTCACATTAAAATTAAAAAATTATTAAAAGATGTAAAAAAAATTTTCAATATATATATTTCGGGCTATCAACCCATCTTCAGGAAGTACAGAGAATAACTAATTTAACTTATTGATATATATATGTTTAGTGAACAGAGGGAAAAAATGTTTTCTTTATTTAAATTATTTTAAAGGACAATTTATCTTAGGCTATAGTTGAGTGAAAATTTTTGGGTTGGGTAGGGTTTATTGACATAGGTGTGGGTAAATGAGGGAAAATTAGAAGTTCATTGACTTGTGCCTCTAAGATGGGAATAAATTTTTTTGTACTTTGTTATTAATAGGTCAATTATTATGTTTTGCTTTACATCGAGTTGATTATTGATAATATTTTCATCGTTCGGGCATATTTTATTTCCATGGATTCAAGAAGATCCAATCTTAATCCTTTTCTTTTGAAATGAATAGGGGTGGGATTGGTAGGTGATGGTGAGTGATCTAAAGAATATAGATGATTAGCAAATGCGGAAGTGGAATCTGAATTTGTGGGTTCATTTCTTATTAATTGTCTGAGGGAAGCTACGTGTTCTTTATGACGTTTTTTGAAAGATCCTCCAGTTTGTCCAATATAAATTGCATCACAATCATTGCAATTTAATTTGTATACCCCAGATTTATTCATTTTATCAATTTTGTCTAGTTTGTTATTTATTAATTGAGAGGATAAATTATTTATATTATAAAGGGCTGGAGTGATTCCATGCTTCCGGAGAATATTTGATATTGGATAGGTTATATGTTTAGAAATGAAGGGATTCTTTTATAGATTTTTTTCGATTCAATTGTGAGAGAATGTAATTGGAAAGCGTGTGTTTTTTATTAATTTTGATAAATAATTTTTTAATAATTTCCTACTATCGTGTCAGTAAGGTGGGTTTTCTAAAAATGTTAAATTTAATTTTTGGTTAGTGATAGTTATTGTTAAATCAAAAATGAAATGGTTTTATTGCCTATTTCTGATGTGAATTTAATGTTATTGTGGATTTGGTTTAGATAATTATTAAGTGACTGAATCCCTCTGGTGTTACCCGACCAAACAACGAAAATATCATCAACATATCTTCTCCAGAATTTAATATAATTATGTGTGGGGTTAATAGGAGTCATTACACGCCTTTTTTCAAAATTTGACATGTAGATTTCGCGAGTAGGGGACTTAACGGCTGCCCATCGGTAAACCGGTGTTCTGTTTTTAATAAACGAACTAGAATGAACTTTCTACCAATTTTTATTCTTGAGATATCGTGGATATTGAATCCAGACATATATGGTGGACAGACAAAAAATATTGTTGTTAAGATATTTTTATACACAATAATAAAAAATTGAGTAAATTCAATACTAGGGACGCCTGGCAGACAGGTTTACTTTAAAAATAATCTTAGACGAGTATTTTATTTATTTATTTGAATATATAATTAAAATACGAATATTGAAATATATTGCCCTGTGTGTAGAGCAATTTCTCTTTCTCTCATCTTTCAAAAATGTCATCTTTAAACGAGCAAAAATGATTTATAATTATTTTTTTAAATTTTAATTTACAAAAAAAAGTCAACATGTTAAGAAAAATAATTGATTCAATCCGGTCATATATTTTAAAATTTGAAAAATCATCGAGACCTGTTTTTCAAAAAAAAATAAAAATAAATAAAAAATAATAACTAAATAAATAAATTGATTAGCCAATGTTAAAAAATAAAACCTACACCCCACATGCTGCGAATGTCTACCGCCGCAGACTGATGAGGCTCATTAAAGCTGGTCTTGTTGTTCTAATATAATTCTAAAAGCTACACAACATGCCCGGCTAGCCACTTGCTCTAAATTCTTTTAGTGTTGGTGATTGATAATTGTGTTGTCTCTCCTAACTGAAACGGAATTTTAAAACGAGTGTTTCGCTTCCTATCCTCGCGCATTCATATCTCCAGGACGTTCGTCTTTCTTGGACACCAACAGCGCTCTTTAGGGAATTACAATTTAATTTCCAATTAATTTTTCCGATAGACTCGTTTAGTTAGATTGCTAATCTGCCGAATAAGGTTAATACACACTTGAAAGGAAACGACGACCACTCCAAGAAGAAGAAGATTGATTATTTCTTTCAATTTATTTTTATTCAAGTTGATTAGTTTAGATTAATGGCATCCGAAACGACTCAAAAACTAAAGCTTTAAATCTACAAGAAAAATGGTGTATTGGGGATTCGATCAATTGAATCCTAATATTTGGATGATTACTTACTACAGAATATATCGTATTATACATCTATGTAGTATGTATGTGTGCTTACTTGTATGCATGGTTTCTATCGGACTAATATTATTGAAAAATGGCAATTTTACTTAGGGAAAGTGGCTTGGGTTTTAGGTGAAACATGATATTAATTAATCAAATAAAGGGAGTGTAGTTTCAAAATGAATGAAATAAAACTCAAAGAGGTTTATACAGACTCAATATATTTCGGGTTATTAGTCCATCATCAGGAGTTTACAGATTAAAAACTAATAATATTTGAACATATGATCGCAAAATATAACATCTAAATCATACATTCCAATATAACACAAGAAAAATATCAACATTTAACAATAATAAATTAAAATTTAAATACGATAAAAAATAATATTTTGAGACAAGTCAACAAAAAAATAAAAATAAAAACAAAAATTACCAGCAAAATTCACTAGAACAAAAAAATAAAAATACAAACTCCTGATGATGAACTAATAACCCGAAATATATTGAGCCTGTATAAATATCTTTGAGTTTTATTTCATTCATTGTGAACTACACTCCCTTTACTTGATTAATTAAAAATAGAAATGTAAATTTTATTATTATTATTATTGTTTAGAGATAGTGTTACGTGAAATAACATATCTTATTTAAAATTGCAAAGTTGATGTACCTACTCTAAATGTTTCAGTCTTTTGTATTTCTCTTCTATGAGGCTCTCGCTTTAGAGCATCACTAAATAAATATATAAATAAACATTCTTTAATTTTTTCGAAATTTTATCTCGGATAATATTCTTAGCACTCAAAAAAATTATTTAAACAAAGCTATATATCAGTGATGCCGAACTTATGACACGCGTATCAATGGTGACACGTTAAGACATTTTGGGTGACACGCATAATTTTACGGATGGTCTTCGCTCAAGAAGATTAAAAGGAGGTTGGGCTTAATTTCACTAAGTCACTAAATTAAAGAATAATTAGGTTTTGTTTTTGAATAAATAAATATATCCAAAATATGTTGTTTTTTTTACTAGGGCTGCAACTATCACCAAATTATGAATATTTATAGATGTGACACATATGCCGACTTAAGTCAGGTTTGTTTCTGAATTTTGACACACCAAATTCAAAAGGTTCGCCATCACTGCTATATATCGTCGCTGATCTTACAAAACCTTGTAAGTCCGATTTTTTGTCAAATATGTATTATACTTTTATACCGATCAACTTTTCACGGCCCATCTGGCTATTGAAACCTTATTATATTCTATTCCATATTAATTTCGCGTAGGGACAAATAATAAATATTATATTGTATATTATTTGTATGTACTCGTGTTTAAAATGTTTTTTTCTTGTTTTCTGGCAAACTCTGAATTTAGGACTTACGAGGTTTTGTGGAGATTGGTAATAGCATGTACTTACAATATATTAACCACTTTCTACTAAATGATAATCCAGCGATTTCTGGAAAAGAAAAATTCCCATTTAGCAGTGTTTAGTTTGAGAAATCCTTGACAAAAAAATTCAGAAATGGAACTGAAAAAAAAAATCAAAGAGTCAAGGCCCAGGCAGGCGATCGCAATACTTCCCCATTATATTCTATAGAATATAAATGTGAAAGTAAAAAATATTCATTATAAAGCATTATTGTTTATAAATAAAGGAAGAAAAGTGAAGCTAATAACTATAACAGTGCCGTAATTAGGCATGTGCAACAGGTATACTCGCACATAGGGCAGGATTTAGGATCTATGCTCTCTTAAGCTGGACTTGTGGAGCGGGCCCTACTGGGAAAAATATTTTTTTTTAATTAACCTACAAAAATCGCATTTTCAACAATTATCCAATTAAAAACTTAAAAACAAACGTACATGACCCTTTATTGAAATCTTGTTAAATATATACAAAAAAAGTAGAGCCTTTATGGCGCGGGCCCATAGGCTGCATCTTGAGTAGCCTGTGCTTAAATCCGGCCCGGCTCACATACAGTAGCCCCAGCCTTTAGGGGTGTCTTGAAAAAGCCCATAAAATACAAAAGCACATAATAACAAAACTTCCCCATTATATTCTATAAAATATAAATGTGAAAGTAACAAATTAAATTTATTTGGAGTGAAATAAATAAATATAAATGCAAAATTTAACATTGTCTTCTTTCACTTACTAGCTACAATGTCCTAACAAACAACAGTCATTATATAGCAATGCTTATAGGGTTCCAGACTACTTTTGTATAGAACACTAAAAAGCATGTTCACATTTATAGAATGAAAAAAAAATTAAATAAATAAATAAACTAAATCATCCTGAGGATATGAATTTTTTCTCAACACGTCACGAGAATAAAAATGCAAAAATATTTAAATAAATTTAAAAAAAAATGCATATTTTACAAAAACGATTTTTATTAAGTTTAATTTCCCTTAATATACCATATAATAATTAATAATTTATGATCTGTTTGAAAATATTTTTTTTTTTAATATAAAATCTTAGGAATGTTTTTATATAAATACCTAATATCCTTTCTAGATTGAGATCTACTCCATAATTATTCCTTAAAATAAGTTGCAGTTTTTTTTAGATATCTTGATATTAGTAGTCTGATTCAAATGCCAGGGGCTTGTTGGTATTTTTTTTTAATATCATAAATGATGAAAATCGCAACATTTATTCGAGAATAATTATACTCTACTAATTTCCCCTTCATTAGTTTAGATTTAAGTATTCTATTGCTAATTATTTATATGTATGTCAATGCAATATTTGACAATCGAAAATTAGATTTTAAAAAAAAAAAAATTAACCGGCATTATGTGAATTACTATTACCGCTGAAGGCTACATTTGTGTTTGTGTTTTTTTCATCATAGGCTCCACTAGGAGCGCTTGATGTCATGATTTACAAAATAAAACAATAAATAAACAAATAAGTAGAATAAAAATGTAAATAAACAAAACGAATAAATAAATAAACCAAATAAACAAATAAAACAAATATACAAAGTAATCCTGCCGAGAATATGTCAGAAATCAAGTCCAGGCATGATCGTCGTCTAAAAACTCGCCAATCCGTATGCCTTTTTTAGTAGTGAGCGCTTAATGGAGGATTTATTTAGAGCAGTGGTTCCCAACCTTTTGTGGCTCATCGCCCCTTTCTTGAGGTTGATTAACACCTATCGTCCCCTTTTCATTTTCTTTGTATGCCTAATTTTAATTTGAAGTAAAGTATAAATAATAATGTTTTGAGAGGAGCTGGAAAATTTTCAAGGGGGGGAGGGGGCAATCCACAAAGCAAAATATTTAGTGGGAATTTTTTTTTTATTAAAACAAATACTTAGTCAAGTTAAATTGTGTTTTTACTCGGAAGGTTTTGGGGTAGTTTTGATTTCTTGGTCCTATGTGTTTTTTGGTGTGCTGAATCCAAATCTGATGTTTGCTATCAAAATTTCGTGACGAAACATTGTCAAAAATGCCAAAAAAAAAAAGGTGAAAAATCTCATTTTTGGCGGTTTTTTGCTTATAACTGGAAAACTATCAACTTTTGGTAAATAATCTTCCTATACAAAATGAAAGTTTATAAAATTTCCTATAAATTTAATCATTTAGGTTTTTTTTCCGACCAACCGTTCGTTCGGGCTCAAGCGCTAGTTGAAAATTGGAGTATTTTTTTCCCCCGCAAATCCCAAAAACTCACACTTTTTTCGATTTTTTTCCCATTTTGACCATGAAAGACCACGTTTTCGCCAAAGACCACTCTATACATTTTTAAACTAGATTAAAATTTTTAGAATTCAAACAAAGTTTCATCTTAAGTGGATAATGGAAACCCAAGGATGAATTTTTGAAAAACTGAAATTTTTTGCAAAAAATCGCAGTTTTTCCTTCATAAAATGAAAACCACTCAGCCTAGAAACTTGATTCTCATCTCATTCTCTAGGAAACTTTGTTGACTTAAGGGTTTCCTTGGACCACTTTTTTGTTAAAACTCTTAGATTTATAGATATCTAGCATTTTTCATGACACTTTTGAGGATTCGGGTCATATTATCTTGTCATGGAAAATCCTGGATATCTATAAATTTAAGAGTTTTATCAAAAAATTTCCTAGAGAATGAGATAGGACTCAAATTTCTAGAATGAGTGGTTTTCATTTTATAAAGGAAAACTGCGATTTTTTGTCTTCTGGGAGTTCAGGAGTCTCGTTATCTGACACTGAACACTTTTTAAGGGTCGGAAACTGAATCAGCTCTTTACGGCCAATATTTACCTTGTGAATATCTAACTTGGCGATGAATGATGAAATAATTCCTTTGGCCTTGATAAGTTTCATCTTGTTTCCTTGAAGCCTTATATTGACTTCATTCATATTTTCAAAAATATCTGTAAGATACGCAAGTTCCAACTTGCGATGCTTCAAATTCTCACTTAAAACAGGATCAGACGTGTCGAGAAACTCAGTAACAGTGTCAAATAATTAATAATAATTTAACGACTCGCAAGTGAAGTGATTCCATTTCTTTGCATGTGAGTGTATTTTAATTTTCCCCCCTTTGAATACTAATCGGCCCCCAATCGCCCCCCGATAACTCAAATCGCCCCCAGGTTGGGAACCACTGATTTAGAGCTAGACTAGTAATTTTCTCCGGAATTTCAAAGTGGACATCCGAATTAAGATAAGCATATTAAAAAAAGACAGAAAATAATAGCTTACGCATGCGTAGATATTTATTAAATATTTCAAAACGATAAAAGTATATCTCTTAAGAAAAATAAAATTAAGATGAAAAATTAAAAACCTTTTCGAAACTCGGTACAGAAACAAATATGTGCCAAATTCCAACTCCATTTTCTCTTATCGTTCGATTGTTTTCTGTATAACAATTTTTTTGTATTATTGACCAAAAAGTTGTAAAGTGAGAAAGATCGAAACATTATTAATTCTTTGGTTTAGAAATACAAACATTATGGTAATAGAAAGAACTTTCTATAGATAAAACTTTGAGGAATTAAACTATTTATTTGGGAAGTAAAATCACGTAAATAATATTATATTTTCCCCATTTAGTAGAACACGACTAAGAGATACGGAGTTACATTTCGGTGGCCTAAGTATCAGGCGTAAAGAGAATTTAAAAGAAACATGAATCAGAGTTGAAAATTTCTAAAGAAAATCAAAAGAGATAGTAAATTACTAAATCCGAGATGTTATAGATCATTTTTATTAGGGTTGTATTCACTCATTTTGAAGTTAAAATTTATACTCTGCTACTATCAGCATTTGTCTTTAATATTCAAATTAGAAATAGTCATTTCATTGCCATTCGATTTTTGAAAATTTTCAATGTTAAAAACCCTGGAAATATTTGAATTAAAATATATGGTTTGACTGTATGTTTAGATTTAGTATCAAGTAATCTGATAATTTTTTTATGAGGAATATTTAATCTTTGAATAAAAAGTTTCACGCCTTCTATATGTAAAATTGGTTATACCTCGAAGGCCAAGCAAAGTGCCCGAAATGCATTTTTGACAAAAGGGTTCAATTCACAAATGGGTGAAACAACCCTTCTGACATGATAAAAACTATTCTTAACACCTCGGATTTAGTAGTTAACTATCTATTTTGTTTTTCTCTAGTATAGAGAAATTAATGGGATTGTCCTCAACTTGATGCAAATAACCATATAGAAATAAGTATATATATAGTATGTATATATAGGAATGTGTGAATATGTATTTATCAGTGGCGTGTGATCCATAGATGCTGTGGATGCGGCGCATCCCTAAAATTTCAAACATTTAGAATATTTTCATAAATATATTCAAGGTCGACTTCAAAATTTCAGGAGGATCTTAAAATTTTCAATATATTATCCGCCAGCAAGTTTGCGCTCGGATTTGACTCCTGAAGGGGCGAAACTTTCTGACATATAATATATACATAATAATCTACTAAAAATTTTGATAAATTGTACTCATTTGATTATTATCTGTTATTTCAAATATTTTTTTAAAACATTTTTTGTTTTGAAAAGTATATTGTGGCTTTCGAAATGAAATGAAATTGTTGCATAATTTCAAGGGGCAATTAAAATGAATGATTTTTCCGAAAAGGGTGTGGATAGAAGGTTTTTTAATCCGTGCCTGGTATATTTTCAAGCATATCAAAGACAAGTCCAGACGAGTTTTAGTCGAATAAAAATTGTTCTCGCTGAGGAACTATTAAAATAGTAATAATACAAAAAAGGAATAAATAAAGATGATTCGAGAATTTTTGGACTAATCCATTTCTAAGGAACTCTCAATATATAAGATCGGAAATAACTAAGAGTGCGATAGACAAGTCATAGCTTGCTTATAGCAATAGAATTAAGAGAAATTTAAGATTTTCTTATAGGGCCGGCTGATTTATCTTGGAAGATGGTCGATTTCCATCTCCTGGATTGTGGAGTTTAAGTCAAAAGAATACATTTCTGACTCCTACCCTCACTCAAACAAAGCAGTATCTATTTGGGGGGAAACTCCCAAAATATATATTTTTTTAAATCTAATTTTAAATTTGAAAAATAAGGAAAATGATGCCATATTCGATGAAATTTGGAAAAAAAAGCGAAGATTAAAATAAAATTTCATGAAATGAAGAATCTTTTTTGGACAGCATAACCTGGTTGAAAAGTCACCAACCGCCACTAGTATATATAGAAAAGAAAACAAAAATTATATTATATTTTATAATTAAAATAAATATATATCTTTTTAAAAAAATCTTCAAAACGTTTATTTCAACACCAAACAAGAAATTCTCCTGAAACTTTTAGAGTTTTTCTCGTTTTGAGTATATATATATAACGTGTATTTTAATTCCAAATGTTTCGGGATAATTTCTCTCTTTATCACTTTGTAAAAAAATGTTGCTTTTTCTAATCAATAAAAAGCAATACTTTTTAAATATTTACGAGTTTATTCGCATCAAGCAGAGGACATCTTCATTGATATCTCTTTATGAATCAACAACTCTGCTCTCGGAAAATAAAATCTTTAAAAAAAAAATGTATTAGAACTGAGAATGATGACACATATTTTTTCATATCATTATATATACACCGTCTCGAACTGAAACTCCGTAAGCAAGTCCAGTTTAAGCGGTTCTGAATTAAAAAAATCTTCTTTTTAAGAATTGATATTAGAAAGAAATAACATTCCCTCTCGAGTGAAAATATTGATATTGTTAATTGAGGAATGTTGTTGTTATAACGTTGTTTCGTTTCCTGCTAAGTTTCCAGGCGATCCTCGTCCATTCTCTTTAGTCTCAGCACACACGCGCAATATCCATCCTAAGATACAATATACAATATATCATAAATCCATATGATTCATTTCAATGGTCCGAAGAAGCGTCGGTAAATAAACTTAATCAAATTTCAAAAATAAATCATATCTACTTATATACACGAGATCTTAGATAAATCGAATTTTTATCATTATTTGCTTTATAAGCTAAAGAATTAATTAATGCAGCAGGTGAAAATTAAGATTAAGAACCCTTGAACGTTCATTTGAGATTTGACAGTCACTTGGAGCTTAAGTACTTATATTAAGATAATTAAAAATTCTTTTATACGCTAAAACAACCTCAAAACGCTTATTAGAAATCCAAACATTTCGGGAGAAATTCTTCCTTTATCAATAGAAATTTTGAAAATAGTTGCTTTAGAAAGAGAACATAAAGCATCTATTAAAATTTTAATAGTAAATCAAATACAACTATTCTTAAATGAATTTGTAGGTAGATGTATGGGGCTCAAATAACCTTTATCAATGAAAATTTTTTAATTGAAAAAAAAAGAAAAAAAAACGTTCTTTCTCTAAGACGATTGCTTTCTAAACATTAGAGAAAGTTGTAATGATTTAACCTACTTATGTTAAATCTGGGTGAGGCCCAATTTAGGATTTTATTGTGTAATGGTATATTTAGCACTCTGGAATTAAAAGATTGAAGTTTTTGATAGAAAAGATTTTAATTTATGTAAAAAGAATAGGCATTTGGTACAATGTGTGTTAAGAGAATAATTATATATCAGTAAAGAAAGACAATGAAAAGATTTTAATTTAAACAAAGAAGAATAAGCATTTGGTACAATGTGTATTAATAGAATAATAATATATATAAGTAAAGAAAGACAATGAATAGATTTTAATTTAAACAAAGAAGAATAAGCATTTGGTACAATGTGTATTAATAGAATAATAATATATATAAGTAAAGAAAGACAATGAATACAGCGATTGAAACAAGTTGAAACTGTGTGTGTGTAAAGTGACTGAATTTAATATAAGTTTAATTAACAAAGAAAGTGAACAACAATGGTGGACAGCATGCATCAGCTGAGTCATAGAGTTTGTGTCCGCTAGCGTGCCTCCGGCTGACTGACTCCGCCAGTCGAGATCTCCTTCCACGCGCAACTCATGATAGCAACGGGGCGGGGAGCAATGACAGGCTGCCAACTGCACCTACTAAATGAAACAATAAAACAAACCTGGCAAGCTATATGCCGATTATGAATATAAGGGCCAAGGGGTGCTTATTTCATTACAAAGTAACTTTATGTTTTATTTTTTTCAATTAAAAAATTTCCATTGATAAAGGGAGAATTTTCCTAGAAACCTTTGGGTTAATAAAGTTTCATAAGATTATTTTTTAAAAGATTTGTATTTTTTTTAATAAATATACATAATTCGAGTGAACCGCGAAATTTTTAAATACTTTTATTTAATAGACTGATAGTTAATTCTACATATCAATAACTGTTTAATTATTTTTGAAAAAAATGTATGATGTGTGAGCTCCTGTCGAGTGCTCATTCATTTTTTTCAAAAATAATTAAATAGTTCTCGATATGTGGAATTAACTATCATACTATTAAATAAAAGTATTTAAAAACTTCGAGGTTCACTTAATTTAAAAACAAATTAAAACTAATGTTTAAAAGTATATTTATTTTCAACATATAAATATGAATATTATATACCCATTTTATTTTTTAGAGACTAACTCGAAGATTTTGTATGATTATCATCCTTTTAATTAGAAATATTTTATCCGTTATTTATCATGGGTTCAAATATATTAGATTTTGTTGTAATATCAAGCTGGTCATAACAAACGAATGCGACCAGCTTGTTATTAAAACAAAAACAAATCAAACGTCTTTTGTACAAATCCTCAATCCTCAAAATTCGAACAAGCGCTTTCGCCAACTCTTTTATCCCTTTGACCTCCAGAGACTGGAACTCGCTCCCTGCCACCATCTTTCCCGCGACCTATAACCTTCAGCTATTTAAGACCCGTATCCACAGATACCTTCGACCCCCGCCCAACCCATAAAATTCTTTCTTCCTCTTTTCACGATGGAGGGGCCAACCCAGGCCTTTAGGGGTTGCACCTTTTTTGGTGTAACTCCTTCTCTCATCATTATAATAAAAAAAAAAAAAAAAAAAAAAAAATCCTGATGTTGGGCTAAAACCCAGAAATATATGTAGAGTTTAATTGAATGTAATGGAAGGCAGCCCAGAGGTAGTGAGGAAAGAAAAAATTAACACATATAAAATAAGGTGTAATTTATTGGAATCCTTCCTCCTTTCCTTTCAAACCGACGTTTCGGAGGATTTTTCCCTCCTTCTTCAGGGTTTCAAAGGGTCAATGAATGAAACAAATTAAATGTTTCCTTCTTCTCTCCACAGTAGTGTTCAAAAACTTTCTTCATTTTTAACAGAGGCATAGAAAAACAATTTTTTTTTCCTCCTTTTCTTAATAAGGAGGAAAAAAAATTTGTTTTTCTATGCCTCTGTTAAAAATGAAGAAAGTTTTTGAACACTACTGTGGAGAGAAGAAGGAAACATTTTATTTGTTTCATTCATTGACCCTTTGAAACCCTGAAGAAGGAGGGAAAAATCCTCCGAAACGTCGGTTTGAAAGGAAAGGAGGAAGGATTCCAATAAATTACACCTTATTTTATATGTGTTAATTTTTTCTTTCCTCACTACTTCTGGGCTGCCTTCCATTACATTCAATTAAAGTTTCTACCAGTCCGTCTCTCTCCAGAGAAAATTTCGTTGCAAAAAATATATAGAGTATTCAATAAAACTCAAAAAAAAAAAATTGATTTTATTATTTTTATTTTATTTGTGAAACACCACAAACACAACCCTTTAAAAACTCGTTTGAAAAACAAATTTACCTACATCTAATTGGATATTTGAACCCATAAATAAAATAAAATATTTATAATTAAAAAGGCTGTCAAATCTATGGTCTCTAACAAAAAATATATATATTTAGGCAGGGCCGGACCATAACATAGACAAATAAGACAAATGTCTAGGGCCCGGTCAAACTATGTCTATTTTGAAAAGATTTGTATATAAGTTTACTTTTCTGTTGGATAACTGTATATAATAAACAAAAATATATTGCTTTTTATGTTTTTATTGTGAATTCTAAAAACTAATAAAAATCTGAGGGAAGGGATCGGGTAAGAAGAAAATGTCTAAGGCCCCAAAGTGGGTTAATCCGATCCTGTATATTGGTATTATGTTTATATGAATCAAAAAGAAGACAACCTCATTGATTTTTATAATAATAAAACTTGAGCAAGATGCGAGGTAGGTTTCACTTTTTTTGTGAAACCTACCTCGCATTTGCTCAAGTTTTATTATTATATTAAAATGTTTCACCTAGAACGAACACTTAACTCCTTAAAAGTTATCATTGATTTTTCTTTATGAAACAACAACTTTGCTACTATCGAAAAAACAAAATCTTTTAGGGTTCCAATTTATGGTACTCCTGTGCGAAACCCTAAAAAATGAAATTTTAATGAAATTTTAACAGCCAGGTGAACTTTGCTCGCCAAACATACCGGGCTATAGGCATTTTTAATTCCCAGCAGTGATTTAATAAAGCATTGCAAATGAGGACCATCAAAAAACATTGAAATTCAAATCGCTTCCATTTATAGATATGAATAAAATTCTCTTTAAGCTCTCAATGTGGATGTACAAGATTCATGTAGATTAAAAAAGAGTAAGAAAGAATTGCCGTGCCTCCCTCTATCAAATGCACCAACTTATAGTCTTAAGATTTTTTTCTTTATAATAGGTTCGAAGCACTCCGGAGGACCACATGCTGGCTTTCTGAAGATTCGATTTGAGACTAGGGAAGTGAAATCCGTACTCTTGTTTAATTTATAGACATGGCTACGGGCAACAACGATAGATATGTCATCCTATTAAAATATTAAATAATGTCTCTCTTAATCGTATTTTTAAAACGTTTAAATTTAAATATTGAATTGTATATTCAAACGATATTGTAGTTAATAAATAATCATAGAAAATTTTTTCGAATTAAGAGAGAGTAAGTGCCTTGGGTTATTTACGAGATTAAGAGAACCTATTCTAATCATGAAGGTTCCGATATAATAAAAAATTCTATCCAACCACAACAATTGTAATAACTTGCTTTTATTATAAAATAATCTTATACTATTAAATGTGCAATTATTGTATATATACCTACCTATATAGAATTGGTTTCTCAAAAACGGCTCTAATGATTTCGATGGAAATCACGGATTAGGGATTTTTCGAGCAGACAAATCGATCTGTCAGGGTCTCATCTTCGAGTAACTAACTGTTTATTTTTATTTTTATTAAAAAAAAATTAATTAATCAAGTAAATTTGAAAAACAGGTGTTTATTTGTTGATGATTTTATCATAAGAACGCATTAAAATCTCAATAAAAGTATTAGGTTGGTTTATTAAAGTAATTGATTGCTAAAAGTTTTTATTTTTTATTTTATGTTACCTTACAGGGTAGAGTGAAGTATTGTAATCTTGTTTGATTTTTTTTTCATATTTTCGAAATATCTCAAAAAAGGCTGTAACCATGGCGCCGGCATGATTATTTTCAGGAGGGTACATCTGCATCTACACACTCTATAAATATAAAGGTAATACATGATCACATAAATAAATTAACGGACGTGCTTCAGTCTCACCGCGATAATGCTTCGATGGAGTTTGCGGTCATTTTCGAGAAAGCTCAAAAAATTTGCGAAGAACTGGATCTTGAATTTAAGCGTCCTTGAATGGTGACAAGGCAGGCCTACAGATCATATCAACCATCTGAAAATGTAGAATAATTTTTCAGAATATCTATCTATCTTCATCCCATATTTAGAATTTGTCATTTCTTCTCTGAGAAATCGATTTTATTCATCACACAAAAAAGCATTTTCGCTTATGCAGAAAATATGAGAAAATTAGACAAATCTTAATTTTTAGCTATTGCAGAAGATATAGAGAACCTTTACGGAGGTTTTGTAGACAATTTTATTTCCGAGGCTATTTAAGACAGTTGAATGAAGTGATGCGCTCTTAAATGAATCTCTTGTTGAACACGCAGATTTGGTTGCTCAACCCACCCGGTTTCACCCAGTGGTATGCGAGGCAATCAAAATTGGTCTAACCATTCCAGCGAGAACATGTGGCATTGAACGTACATTTAGTACGTTACGACCTGTCAAAACGTGGAATCGGTTCAACGATAAGAGAGACGCTAGGCTAAGCGGCCTGTGCAAACTCACTGTTCACAGGAAAAGAGTAGAGGAGGACACTTAATTCATTGACACGGTGATGAACACATTGGACAACAACCTAGATGCCTTAAGTTTAAATTCAAACAGTGACTTAATAAAAAAATTATTTCTTAATCTTTTTCTGTGTATTTTCTTTCATGAGAGGGGAGTGCAAGTGTACCCCCTCGCATCCCCCTTCTGGGCTGTAACTATTTTGAACTCGAAATAAATATAAAATGCTAATACAAAAGAATTTTAATTATACAACAAAAAATTTCCTTCTGATTTGATGGGCAAACAACAAACTCCTGTGTTTGATATGTTTCACTATAAACCAACATCGCTTTCCCTAAATGTTAAACAAACATCCCAACAAGCTATTATTATAATTTGGTAAAACAATTATTTTATATGTGTTAGAGCCTTTATTGAACATCGTCGCTGTTATATCAAAATGTCGTATGTAAACATCAACACTTTTTATTAGCTAAGAAAAACTTCTGTTTTCATTTATATTTACCCTAAATACTTTTAGACCGGGAGCTTCCAAAATGGAAGCCGATTTCAGAACCCAAATAACATATCCCATACTGTAGTGTGATCAACACACACCCCGAAAGTCAAATTCTTAATTGCCACATCGAGTCGTTTTTAGGGACCCCTGAAGATGTCAAAAAATACCGTAAAATCACCTCATTGATTATAACTCCTAAACTGTTTACTCTACGGCAAATTCCATTAGAAGCAAAATTGTAGAGGATGTAATTTTTGACATTTTTGTTTTAAAAAAATTTTAAAATAACCACCCAAAATGGAGGGAGGGTCTAAAATGGAAATATTAGCCTATTATATAGGCTTCGTATTATACATATTCTGTGGACCCCCAGAAGGCTAGAAATGCAATAACTAAGTTAAGTTTGGTATAAGGGCCTAGATCTTCATTTTTTGACCCTCCCCACATTTTAGGTGGTTAGTTTTTGTATTTCTAGCCTTTTGGAGGCCCACTGATTAAGTATACAAATTTTGGTTGAGTTTGATCGAACGGACTAAAATTTTCATTTTTGACCCCCCCCCCCCCCCCATTTTGGGTGCTTAGTTTTTGCATTTCTAGCCTTCTGTAGGTAACTTGAGTTCTATGATATACCTGATAACCTGATAACATACAACAATTTAAGAGCAGATCTAGATAACAAATACAAGTGTTTTTCTTCAATAAATTTTTTTTTTTGATAATTTTGACATACGACATTATGATTTAACAGTGACGGCATCACATAAAAAATAAACGCTTGAAATAATTGCACATTTGGGGTATTTAATTGCATATTTTAATATTTTTGCTGCATATTTTAGGTTTTTTTCTGTATATTTTACAGGTTTTTACTGCATAAAAATCCGATGTCTGGTTCTAAGTGAAAGTAGTGTGCTGCAAACACGAGTTCATTTTTTTATAGTTAAGAGTAAAATAAACAGGCGATTTATTTTAATTTCTTTTTCCTTCTCTCTCTGTTTAATTAAGATTTTAAATTATTTGAAAATCTCGCTTGCAAATGAGGCCATTAAGCTGCAAATGATATCCTAAAAGTATATAACTAAGTTGTTTAAATAAAAACATTTTATTTTCCAGAGCGAGCGAGATCTAATTTTGAAGAGCGCAACGAATGCTGCGGCTGCATTCTCGGGATAGCAAAAACATGCAACCTGGAGATTGGGATTAAATGATATTCATTAGTTAGTAAAACTAACCCGAGAGGAGAACCTGTTGGACTTGAATTTGCATCGCAGCAGACGGACGGACAGACGGACACTTGACCATTCATACAGAATGACAAAGGGGGAAAAAGAATTTAGACACGGATCAGGTTGATTGCTTCAGATTTATTTAATTTGTTTTTTTTTCTTCATTTGATGTTGTTCTAGTTATAGTTTGATAAATGAAATTTTTTGGATACAAGTTTCAGAATAATTTAAATAATCAACGAGATAAAGATTAAGTGGCAAATGGATTCGAAAAGATGAAAGGGAAAGGAACTTGGCGGTGGAATTAACAACTTCCAGAAACTCCAACGAATCTTTTTTTTTTTTTTTTTTTGTCTTTTCGGCCTTTCTAGCCATAAGCCTAATTACGATAGTAGTTATATTTTTTTTTTTAATTTGTCTCTACCCCCGGGGTCAGATTTTAGCTGGATGCCTCGAGTCGGATTCGAACCCGGGTCCCCTGGTTAGCTCGCTGTCATGCTACCGCCTAGCCTATCTGACCCCCCAACGAATCTTGGATTCAATAAATAGGTATTAATAATTCAATAAATACCCATCCATTCCTAGATTTACACTCTACTAGCTTTTACACTGTTTTTGAATAGAAATTGGAGGAAAAATTGAAACTTTTTCAGGACTCAGTAGGCTGCTTGCAGTTTTGGTTAATTAATAATTTTAAAGGAAACATAACTACGTAAATGTGATATTCATTTAGATTTAATATTTTCCGAGGGGTGATCCGCGACCTAATATAGTGTACACCTACTTCCACTTCCACTTTCATTTCCAAGTAGATGAAGGGGTATTATCTAGTGAATTCCAAAATAATTCTACATAATTCCAAAGACGGTGTACACCTAATTACAATCGCTGTTCACCCCTCGATATTTTCGTTCCTAGAATAATAGAAATTAAGAAATTGATCTCTATTTGTCTGACACAGTTCTGAACTTGTATTTGACATTCTTTAAAGTAAGAGAGATCATTCTATCCTCCCACTTTTTAGTCATTTTTGGAGGATTAGATTCCATTGAAAGAATCGCTCACCCGCACATTTATTAAATAATAAAAATAAGGGAAAAATTATTCATGCACCTTAGGTAATTAAAAATAAACTAGATATAAAATGTTAATTAAATTTAAATAAAATCATTCAAAAAATTATGTTTTCTGCATTTTTCCAACAGAAGTTCTAAAGCTAGGAGACCTACAATCTAATCAGTTCTATGCATTGGAAATGCAAATATTTTAACACAAGGACTAACTTTTAACGATTCTTCGTTCATAGTCTATTGTGGGTATCCAAATCCAGACAAACAGATAGAAAGACGGGCAATACTGATGGAAAAAATTATGGTTTAAAATGATTTTTCTCCACGTTCCAGACATTTTTCAAAACAATGAGCAAAAAAATTGAAAATTTTTGCATGAATTCAATACTAGGCTCGCAGTCTTCTTCTGCCTCCGGAAGTACCGAGTAATAAGAGGAAAAGTTAAAGACCACAGTGTAAGACATATAATTAATTAACCTTGGATCTAATACATAACAACCTCTTGCGATCTTCGTAATAAAGGTATTCTTTCAACACTCACAAACCTTAACCTATATTTTTAAAATCTTAAAATTCCTATATTACGCTCTATTCATAACCTAATCAAAGGATATGAACTTATTTTTACAAAATTCCACTATTAATGGTTTAAAATTATTAAAAAATAAAAATTATAGATTTCTCTAATGTATCTACCATATATAGTGATTTTTAAAAAATCACTATTCACAGGAGTTAATAATCGTAAAAAAATCAGAAATTTCTCAAATTTCTTCTATATAGATCTTTATAATGAAAAATTAGATAAACATTTAAATAATTAGAATATTATGATGAAATCTAGAGTGAGAAAAACTTAGTATAATCTTAGAAGCATATACTTACTTTATTTACCCTTGGATGCGGTGGAAAATACAGAATATCCTCCTCTAGTAAACAAGAGAATCGAATTTGTACTCAGGAAGGCTCGATTGAAACTAAAACAGAAAGAAAGAAATCTGTCAACTTTTTTATATTTATCAAATTCTGGGAAAATGATAATTTCAATTGCAAACAAAAGAAATAAAGATGAAGAAATATAAATCCGTTCTATATAGGGGAGGCGCCAGATAATTATCAATTATGTAAAAATATCAACACAGGGTGTTTATAATCTAGTATAGGGTGTTTAGAATGTTTGCATCACTTTTTGGAAAATATTAATATTTTTTCTTTTTTATAAATATATTTATACAGAGTGTAAAAATTCTCTAAGAGGGTGGTTTTAAGGCTTCTAACTCTTTATAAAAATTATTAAAAAATTTTGTCTTTGTGAATTCAATACTTAGGTACATAAAATTTTCTTTAACAACCCTGACTTCCAACCCGGACTTACTAAACTAAGTCTCTTGTAACTTAAGTACTTTTGTATTTAAGCAGTACTGTATTAATGTACCTACCTACTATATTCTACTTGTGAAAAAATACTCACAAAATTAAATATTTAAATAAAAATTTAAAAACGTAATTATTTGTCTCCAAACTATGCAACCCCTGAAAATTTTTTGTGGAAGCCCCTGGAGGGATGTGTATAGAGTCTCTTATAGGGTGTTTAGAATGTTTTTTTCACTTTTTTGAAAATAATAAAAAAAAATTATTTTTGAATAACAATATATACGAGTACTCCGGGTGGGTAAAAAGTTTCTAAGAGGTGTTTTGAACGTTTCTAAGTGTTTATGAAAAATATTAATAATTTCTTGATTAGTTTTTTGAGAATTTTTTTATTTATATATATAAATAACTATATATAACCAAACTTCTTGAGGATACAAATTCTCATTTAAATAGGTGTTGGTTTTATTTATTTATTTTTTTTTTTTGACAAAAAACACATTTTAATCTTTTAATTTTGTTTTGTTTTTTTTTTTTACTTATGGAAAGTGGTGTAGGTTTTAGGTGAAACATGATGTTAGTTAATAGAGTAAAGGGTGTGTAGTTTCACAGTGAATGAAATAAAACTCAAAGAGGTTTATACAAACTCAATATATTTCGGATTATTAGTCCATCATCAGGAGTTTACAGGTTAAAAACTAATAATAATTGAACGAGTGGTCGCCATTCTTGACATTCAAATCATGGTTACCAATATAACAAAATATAACATTCAAATCTTACACAAGAAAAACACCAATGAAAATTTAAAATTTAAAAAATTTAAAAAATTGTCTTACAAAGATTTTTCTTTTTTAATTATAAAATATATAAATGTAAATATAAGAAATCTAAGTAAATATGAATATTAATATAAATAAAAATTACAAGTATAAATATAAAATCTTTTTAGAATTGAATTAGAAAGTAAAATTACAAATTTAAGTCATAGACACAAAATTAATTATAAATATCAGTTTACAAATAAGCCTAAATAACATATAGAGATGAAGAATTAAGATAAAATATAATAGGGATAAATTAGATGAGATAAATTACAATATACAACAATTTTTGTGGTTATCTCATATATCAAAATGTCATTTATTTTAAAGACTGAAGGCGCGTGATTTGAATTTAATTTTGATTGTAATTTGGGAAATAGTATATATTTGAGAGAGACTGAGGTTAAGTTTTTTTTTTTTTTTTTTTTTTTTTTTTTATTTTTTTTTTTTTTTAATTTTTGTTAATTAGTAGATCTATTATTGTGGAATTTCTAATGTCCTGCTGGTTATTGAGAATTTTATCTTTTTCAATTATAGCTTTCTTAATTTCGGTTGATTCTAACAGGTCTAGTTTTCGGCTTTTAGAGGCGAAGTGTAGTGGTATAGGATTTTGGGGTGAAGGTGAGTGATTGTTTTCAATAAGGTGGTCTGCGAAGGCGGAGGTTGGATCACTCTGTATGGTGTCTGATTGCAACTTTCTTAACGAACTCAAATGTTCTTTATACCGGGTTTTGAAAGTTCTGCCCGTCTGACCAATATAAAACGAGTCGCAGTCTTGACATTCAAGTTTATAAACACCAGATTTCTCCTTTGGGTCAATTTTATCAAGTTTATTATTAACTAATATAGATGACAGGTTAAAGTTGTTATATAGTGCTGGTGTGATACCTTGTCTGTGTAAGAAAGTGACTATTGGTCTATTAAATTGATCAGAGATGAAGGGAAGTTTTCTATAAATTTTGTCTGTTTGAGGGGGAGGTGGTTCAATTAGGGCCAGGGTTTTTCTAAATGTTAGTTTTCGGAGGATATTTTTTATTATGCTTGAGGGATAGCCGTTGTTTTCTGCTATTTGATGGATAGTATTAAGTTCTAAATTGTAGTTTTCGGGGGACAATGGGATGTTTATGAGACGGTGAAACATTGAATAAAAGGCTGACAATTTGGTGTTTAGGTGGTGGTTCGAAGAATATGGAATGACGGTATCTGTGAAGCTAGGTTTTCTATAAATTGCATATTGAATCTTATTATTTTCTATTGATATTTTAAGATCCAAGAATGGGATAGTTTTATAGCCTATTTCAGTAGAGAATTGAATTTTTGTATTAATGGAATTTAGATAATCTGTAAACATTTTTATATGTCTATCTGTTCCTGACCATACTACCAAAATGTCGTCTACATAACGTTTCCAGAACTTAATATGTTTGAAGAATTTGTTATGAGGACTGAGTATTCTGTCTTCAAGACTTGACATGTAGATATCGGCGAATAAAGGGCTTAGAGGAGAGCCCATAGGTAAACCATCAATTTGTTTGTAAAAAATATTGTTAAATAGGAAATAATTTTGGTCTAGGCAAAGGTTAATTAATTTATGTAGTCCTAATGTTTGTGTCTCCGGGAAATTTTGGTTGACGAAATAATTTAGGATGTTTTTCAAATCGGTAACCGGAACGGATGGAAACAGGTTTCCTGATGATGGACTAATAATCCGAAATATATTGAGTTTGTATAAACCTCTTTGAGTTTTATTTCATTCACTGTGAAACTACACACCCTTTACTCTATTAACTTTTAATTTTGCTTTATTTTATTTTATTGTTACCAGTAACGGTTCGAAATTTTCAAATATGTCATCATCAGCCTAAAACATTTCAATCAAAACACACAATTTTACAATGACAATTTCTCATCACACAATAACAACTTAAAACTGATATTTTTAAGTTGTTGTTGTGTGATGAGAAATTGTCATTGTAAAATTGTGTAATGATTGAAATGTTTTAGGCTGATGATGACATATTTGAAAATGTCGAAACGTTCCTGGTAACAATAAAATAAAATAAAGAAAAATTAAAAGATTAAAATGTGTTTTTTTGTCAAAAAAGAATAAAACCAACACCTATTTAAATGAGAATTTGTATCCTCAAGAAGTTTGGTTATATATAGTTATTTATATATAAAAATATTAATATTTTTTTCTTTTTCAATAATAATATTTACTGACAGGGTATGTAAGTCTCTTAAAGAATGATTTGAATGTTTCTAATTGTTTAGAAAAATTATTCATAATTTTTTCTTTTTAAATGATACTCCCTCCGTCCGAAAATATGGTATACATTTTAATATTTTTTTTGTCCGAAAATATTTGCTGAAAAAATCAAATAAAACTAAAATTAAAAATAAAAAAAATATTAAATTCATTTTATTATCACAATATAATGAAAATACAAATAATTTTAGTATAATCCAAATTTAATTAAAGTGAGATTGAGCCTTGTTGAACGCTTCTTCAGAACATATATACTTTTCAGCTAATCGACCCTCACGATGAAGTTTTACCTTATTTACCTATAATTTTATATGGATTTCCCCCTCCTTTCAGCATAATTGATTCCATACGCGTTTGTAATATTATAAAAACTTTATCAAGGGTATTTCCCTCTAGTTTATTAAATGTATCTTGAACACATTCACTGAATTCATTAATAGCACAATGTTCTCATTTTTCTTTGTTCTTAAAATACTGTAATAGCTAATACACGACACCATGAGGTTGTTCATTAATCAATTCCTTCGATTTGGCATCTCTTCTTTGTAAATTCACATTAATTGAGTTAAAATTTTCCATTTTGAAATTACAGCGGTAACTATTTTATTTTTCTTAAAAAAACTAAATTTTTGTCTTCAAATTCTTAAACGCCTGGCCAATGTGTTAGGATATTTAGTTATCAATGGGAACATTAAAAATATAATGAGTATTGCCAGTTGTTGTCGAAGCTCTAGATAATCTAAGATTTTCTTTCAAATGTATACCAAATTTTCGGACAGAGGGAGTAATATTTATACGTGGTCTTTAAGAGGATAGTTTGGAGGAAAATTGTATTTTTTTTCTTTTAAAATAATATATTTATACAAGGTGAGTATAAAGTCTCTAGCAGGATAGTTAGAAGATTTCTAACCCTTTATAAAAAAATTAATATTTTTTCTTTTTGAATAATAATATTTATGCCCATTGGCTAAATGGGCATTTAGTTCCCGAGGCCAAGGGGGTAGAAAAAAATAATAATAATATTTATTCAGGGTAGTTTCTTAAAGGATACTTTGAAAATGTCCAAAGTAATATTTTTCTATCTGATTATTAGTTTTAATATAGAGAGAGGGTGTGTAGTGTGTATAGAGACTCTAAGAGGGTGTTTTAAAGGTTTAGAACTCTTTTTAGAAAACATTAATGTTTTTTGCCTTTGTATATTAAAAACTTAGACACACCTGCCAGGCATCCTAAAGTACATTTATTGAGCAATAATAAACTATTTCCATATATCTTGATAATTTTGATTCCAATAATTTAGCTTAAATGAGCTAACACTTTTTTCGATCATTCCGAGAGACGATCTTGCCGTGAGGCTATTTTTTTTTAATTTACTTGCAATTCGCTCTTAATTCCCTCTAATTTCTTACATATATGATATCTGAAACCTGTACACGTTTTTTCCCACACATGTTTTTTTCTTTATAGATTTTTACTTCATTAGTATTTTGATTGGCAATTTTATATGGTATTTTATTTTTTTATAAAAAGAACATATAATCATTTGAATGTTAAAGTTTTTAATATTTATTTTATAGGCGATTATCAGTTATCTAGTCAAAGCTAATAAATTTTTATAATTAACGAAGTTTTTTTTAACATTCACTATTCCTATATAAATATAGTTTGATGCTAGTTGTTAGGCAACCCTTTTGTCAATCAGTGGTGTGATGTTGGCACATGAAAGGTCACAGGTGAACGAATACATATAAATCAGTGGCATCAAACAGATTTTCCCAAAGATTGATCAAATCTCTTCGCGTAGAAGAAGATAAATATTATTTATTTTTTAACATGTTTTGTTATTATCTTTATCAATCAAATCTATCATTCGCTTAAATTATTATCCTTATTATATATCTCACTCAAAACACTTGTGTGAAAAAACAGGTCAGGTTCGAAAAAGTATTGAAAGGGGTGCAGCCAAGTTAAATTCGACAAGAATAATTACCTTGAGAATATAGTATCTAGTTTCAATTAAAATGCATTTTTTTGTTTTGAATGACAATCTAGATTTACGGATTCTAAATTTTTATTTTAAATTATTTTCATGAAACTTGGCTATTACGCATTATGACGTTAGGGTAAATCAACTAGCCAAAAGTTTCATTAAAATAATTTAAATTAAAAATTTAGAATTCATAAATCTAGATTGTCATTCAAAATGAAAAGAAATCATTTTATTTTAAAGTACTATTTTCTCAACTTAATTATTCTTAGCGAATTTAATTTGAATTCACTCTAGATTTCACCTATTTTTCGAGCTTGACCTGTTTTTTCACAGTTTTGGGTCGGCAATCTCTTCTTTTTGTAAGCTAATACCTATCTTTTTATTTATTTATTTATTGAAGGAGGGTTGATTTACCCTACAACTCTTTATTATGGAGGTTAAGGGTAAGAAAGTTTGTGAGAGTAATTTTCACTTTTATTAATCTCCTAAACTCTATAAAAATTCCAAATTTTAGTATCTTAGTGTAATTACATGTTGAAATAAAACTGAAATTTTAGGGGTTGAAAGCGAGAAAGTCTGAGGTTTTTGATTTTTCCTTTATTATTACCCCAAACTTCACCAGTATGCCAAATTTTTGCATTCTAGAGTCATTTCTTACATAACAGATGCATATTTACCTTACAATTATTTTTTATAAAAGATTTGTATTTATTTATCATATAGATATAGTGGTATACACTATACACATTTATATTCATGCGAAGATCCCGGGTTCGAACCCCAGCTGATCCTTTTGTCTATAATAAAAATAATATTTTATTCGCTCCCTAAATTTAACTTTGTATATAATGTTTATTTGCATCAAGCAGAAGACAACCTCATCGATTTCTCTTTTTGAATAAACAACTTCGCTCTTTGCTACTCTCGGGGAAACAAAATCTTTTCAAAAAAATAAAAATTTTAAAATATAAATTGATTTCTATGTGAACTCCTATCACGTAATATATATAGTTTTTCTTATACACATTTTATCTTTTATTTGTGAATCCTACATAGGAATTTATATTTTTAAATTTTTATTTTAGTAATATGTTTCACCTAGAACCTACACCATTCACCCTTAACAATTTTTTTTTTCAATTAATAGGATAGCTCTGCCTTAGCTGGGTGATGTAATTTATTACACACCCAAGACTTTCTGCTAAATTTCCGGACTGCGTACCAAGTCTTTTTCCTCCAATTTTTATTGTAATATTCGTTCTAATCAGCACCATAAAACTAATTAAAGGTGGTTGATTTTTATAAAGCACACAATATATGGTTGTTTTGAAGTCTCTCTCTGATTGTAAACAGACTTTACAAAATCCATATAATTAAAAGTCAGCTCATTCTTCTTCTTTCCAAGGAAAATCTTAATTAGAGTTTCAATGCTCACTCACATGGTCCGTTTGTCCCAGGGGAGGGAATCTTTTCGCATGGGGCAGCGCATAAACCGGAGTCGTTTGTTTGTTTGTTTGTTTGATGGTCATCTTGCATGTTGTTGTGTTTGGTCATATTTTAGTCTTGGTTTGCCAATTAGCCGCGACAGCCCCATAAGACAATGCTTAAGGGGCTTTCGGGGATTCATCATGTCCTCTTCATTCTCTTTTCTTTTATTTGTTCATTAAGCATGATTTTCCGCCATAAGGTTCACGGACACAGCCGTTGTGTGGCCTCACTCACTCGCCCGCCCTGTATGTTAAATCCTTCAATTAAAAGAGATTAATGTTATTTATGGCCGATATAATTAATGGAATCAAATTTAGAAAAAAAATCGATATCCCCTTCACGGGTATAAAAGCCAATCGGGATTCAAAACGGTCGGTCCGTATGTCCGCCCGACTCGTCTGTAGGTGCTTTTATCAATTGATGGATCGTAAATTTGTACTTTACTATATACTTCTTCTCGGGAGTTGCATTTCTTATTCCCTCTCTCTCTTCTAAGTATCGTAGTTTTTACCTTAGATTGCTTGGATCAAAAGGCCATTCCGTTCATTGAACCTAACAAACTCTTTACTTATTTCATTTCTAATTGATGAGAGAATGCAATTTCTATACCTATTAAAGGAGAAGGTGGTAATATTCCTCCTCTTCTTTCCATCTCCAATTGAACGCGGTCCATCTTAGATTTATACATCATTGAATTTTAGAATCAAAGAAAACATGAGAGTGAGCAGCAAAAAGTTAAAAGTCAATAAAACGTCACAAAAACCTTTGCTTAAGAAAAAGTAATTCGGGAGCGGAGGAGTCGGATCTCAAATTGAGGGTTCCTCCCTTATGGTTTCGAAAATGCATGAGATATCAAAGTCGTTCTTACTTGTCATTGATAAGGATAGAATGAGTGAATTCGTGGAATTTTTACATAATTTCAAGTTCAAACGTTTATAAAGGCTGGACTTTATTTTTCGTAATATAAATGAACACTGTACCCCAACCCTTTAATTCTGACCTTTTTTTTAAAATCCCAATAAGTTTACCTTTTAATTTTTTACCAATATTTGAACGAACCAATTTTCAACTGACAGGTAGATAAATCACCTAAAAATTGCCATTTTGGACCTCTTTTACACCTTGATTTTAAATCGAAATAAATTTAAAAATATCATTCCTAATTCATCTTAAAGATATCTGTACAGGAATTCAATATTATATAGATGATATATTTTACTTAGAGAAAGTGGTGTAGGTTTTAGGTGAAACATGATATTAATTAATAA